>LUCH01017713.1:0-26775 GCA_013368495.1 Paragonimus heterotremus
CTTATTACTTGCGTGGGAGGTTTCAATCCGAGTACGATTTCTAGGGCTATTCGAAGTCCCTAATTCCGAGTATTACATGTAATCATCTTCCTGTTTTGCATTGTTAGTAACATATCCGGATGATTCGTTTATCGGAAAAATGACGTGGTGGGGTCTACTGATTATTACTACTAAATAATGGTTTGCATTACTGTTAAACCGAAAATACGCAGCAGTTCACCAGACTGTGAACTGTATGCAACTACTTAACTACAAGATCCATGTCTTCCTTTGGTCTTTTCCATTAGTTCGTAATAGAAAACTACGTTGTGACATGCTAATTTGAAACATGAATAAACTTATTTCCTGTCCAGAACGATACTTCAGCCATCCGATTTTTGTTTAGAATGGCTAACCCAAAACCTACCAGTTAAAAGAAGTCTGTAGCGGTAGCACTGTTCTACTTACAGAGCAAATGGTTGAGCTGGCATGCTACTCACTGAGAAATAAATAAATTGAATACTGATGTCATTAGACTGAGTGATCAGCAGGAATCAGTTAAAAATGACTAGTAAACATTTCCATCCAACCCAACGATTCTGAACGTGTTTTGGTGGTCCTGGGGGCAACACGCGTTGAAAAACACACCACTAGTTGTTTTGCCTGACTGTCCGTACAACGACGTGCTAATTTGAGAAGACGTCTATGTAGAAGTGAGTGAGTAACGGGAAAAGAAGTTTCACTTTCGATTACAAACATACACCGGGGCTCCTGGATGAAATACGAACAGATATTTCTTACATCAACAACCGTGGTAATCGTGAAGGAATTTTTATGTGCAGTATGAATCTGTCCGCTGCTGATGTAGTAAAGCTGACTTCCAGAAGGTAATCTTTGTGCTCTATTGATCCGGTTGACCTATATCACAACATACGGGAATCCTACGGGAGAAAGAGTTGCATACCCTAGTGAATAGGATGGAAAAGGAACGGACGTCGGTTCTAAGTTTTAGTGGTGATCACACAATGTGTTGATAACAATAAATTATGACGTTTTGGTATGTTTGTTTAAATCGTTTGTTCACATTACGTGTGATCACTAAATAGTATTTCGGTGAAATCCACTTTCATATGTGTTTGTCTCTCATGTCAGTAGACACTAACTGAAAGTTGTTATTTGCATGTCACGAAGTTATTGCTTGCGTAAACAGATGTATGTTTTATGTCGTATATTGAATCGTCGCCTTGGTTGCGCGTTCAATCGTTTGACCCTAAGCCGAGAAATGAGACGATACGCTGCAACACCGTATATTGAAACAGCGAGACAAAATTAGATCGCAGATGCTCTAAGTTTATAGGACGAAACGACTACCATAAATGACCGAAGGACACACAACGAATCAAATGAAATAGTCAGGGTACCAGAGCAAATCACGTTACGGAGGACATCGGAAAGTAACGCGATAAAACAGTTGTTGATTGGTATTTGATGGTAATATCGTAGCCAAAGAACATAGTTGCGCAACAGTAAGGGCTGTTTGCAGACCATATCATCCTAGCTGGTCCGACCGATCGATGTCGCGTGGTGCGCCCTGACTGCTTCGTTAGGAGATGCGCCTCCTAACACTGTATCCCTCTTTTCCGTACGTTCATAGGTTCAATAATTTACAGAGAAAGAAGAAAAATATTTGGCAATGCATTTACTGTTGATTAAATAATCGAAATTATTGGGGCACAATACGGAACAGAATACAAATACCGTAGAGAGTGCGGTTAACGCGAATGTCGACGTTCGATGCACTGAACTGAGAAACCTATGGCTGACACCACCTATTCGGTTTACTAAATAGACTTCGTATGGGTATTTTCAAATTTCACCAGTTGGAACAAACGAACATGGTTTTATGGATACGAGGCGTAGATCTGTTTCGAATTAATGTACAACGAAGAATGCCTCATGCAATTTGAAAAGAAAATGTACGTTTTATATAATGCGATATATCATGATACAATGTTTTCCAATACAGTTTTATACCGTACTAACGCTAAAGAAAAAGTTTCATTCAGACTTCCCTTACCGGTTATACATAAAATAGAACTTTAGGTACGACGAGGTCTGACTTTCGTTTAGAGTTGAGTGATTCAATCTAGTAAAACCCAAAGACTGTGAAATTCACATATGCGCTTGGGCATATGGGTTCAAGCAAAACCATGGGTGGTAAAATTTTCCGGTTTTGTCAATCCCATTGAGAAGCAGACGACAGTGGAGAGAAATATGTGCTATAAAAGCTTGTATACTGTTCAAAATGCACAAAAATATTAGTGCAAATATCGCATGCTGATTTATCTAACTTAACCAGCCCATTAGATTGGCTTCGATGAGTTGAGAATATATGACCACGTTAAACTGTTTGCGCATAAATCGAAGTTTCTAATTGTCTTACAAGCAACCGAAAGCATGCAAAACTGTTACAATCGACTGGTAAAGTTTTTTGTGCAGCCAGTTCACTAGCAAAATCGTTAACACGGAAGTGAATAGTAAACTTTTCGCCGCTTGTGTTTACGTAAGCTTCAGTCAACCAACTATCACAGCTGTCTCCCTCGTCAACATGGGAAACGCGTGTGATTAACACAGAATAACGACATGTAATTTTGTATAGAAGTAGTAGCACTATCAAGTTAAAAAGTAATTCATGCTTACAGAAGATTGAAGCTGGGACCTGAACAAAGAGTCACAGACCTCTGATTTGACATTCTGAATGGCAAGAATAGAGTAACATTTGATCACATTGAATTAGTACGTACTGATAGTCATTCCAACCAGACCTGAAGAAATATTGTATGTGCCCTTTAAATATATGATGCGGCTTGTGTTTAATAACATGTGTCTTCGCTTGTGAGTAGTAGAGTGCGTACGTTCGAGAAGTAAAAGGCAGGTCTCAATGCCAGGAAGCCAGAGAAACAGATGCGACTATTAGAACCGTGAAAATGCATTATGGAGTCCGTGGTTTTAATAAAGCCCTTAGTGAAAGTGTAAACTCTTGGCTTCCATTGGATGTAGATTCTCACTGCCATTCATACTTTGCTTAGTTCAAGCTGTCTAGCAGCACTTGTTAGGGCGCGCGATACAAAACATCACGTTCAACGTTCTTGGTGTGGGTGGTTTGAGTGAGACTTGACCTGCACCAATGGGTGTGTTTTTCGTACACCTCATTTAAATCAATCTCATAGTTCGTGTGCAACCGAACCCAGTTTTCAATCTGCAGTTTGTCAAATAGGATAAATGTCAGTTTGAATATAATGTCCACGTAAATGAACTTCTCCGGTAACCTACTATTTGAACTATAAGATTTCCACTCATTTTTGCCTCTCATACTCATCGGTATAACGTATTCAATGCGGTGCAATTCACCAACCTCCAAGTTTCGGACTGGCCAATGCTAATTATGCCTAAAGTTTCCATCATAGGCAATAATCACTATATTTTTTCACATGTAAGAAATGTTCCGATTTAGTCCTCAATGACTACCTTTGGTTGGTTTTGGTTGCAGTTACGAACACACTGTTAGCAGCGCACTAAATGCTTTGGGCCATGTTCCGTGTTTTCGGTTGTACTGCTGTTGCATCATTTCAATTCTTAGTGGGTGTACCATGTTCTTTGGTCGCACAGGCTGTGACTGAACATGCCCTCCGTCAGTTGAGATTGATTGACTGGTTGAGGGATGTCTGTCTCTTGGGGCCGGTTCAGTTCACGAACACCAAACGGAAAATCAGAGCAGAGCACTGAAAGCATGAGATGAAATACAAACTTCACGTAGCGGTGTAGTAGAATACCTTCATTTCAGTGTAACATCCAAAAGCCTCTTCAAAATCTGGCACAAGATGGGCATCCAACTAGTGATCAGGTGAAAATTCGCACGTGGTAGAGTTTAGGAAAAGCAAATAAAATCACGTAAGATGTAACCTGCAAAGATATTTCGACCGATCTCATTGAGTATGATACATGGAGTATGATCAATGAGCATAAATAGGTGTGAAATGAGGATGAGTCATTGACTTCAATAAGAATGGCACACAGAACCAGAAGTAAACTGGTCAAGTTCGAATGAGTCGTCACGAGTTCAAAGAATAATTTATACTTTAACCAAGTCGAATAGGAGACTACCAATGCAGACAATTTCGATTTGACGAGGACGTATGCGGAAACTAATAGGTAGCCTAAAAGTAGACTGAAGACAAGAGAATGAGGTGAACGTGCGTAAACAGCATAACTGAAGCATAATAATAAGAAACACTTAAATAATGATATAATCCCATCACTACCCACCATTAATATCACGATAATGTAAGGTTAACAACCATCAGTGTTTCAGAAGCCAATGCTTTAAGAGACCTGTAAACATTTCGGATGCACTAGTAACAAAGCGAATACGTCTGTGAGTTGTCACATGATGCCCAGGCACTGTTTATGAAGATCAGAACGATTGTTGATAAGCAGCAGTCATGAGATGCCTCTTCAATCTTTAACATAGAACGGAGAAGTGTTATCAATTCAAGCAGAAATCTTTCTCCACCATCTTTGAAGCGTGCTGGGGAAGAAGGTTCGGATCTGGGGCTTTGTTATATTCCAACACTAGGTCCCAAAGCCACTTCGGTTTCCGGCGGAGAACCGTCTGGGATGCTACAGCTAACCACGTAATCATCATTCGCAAGTGAATGAGATGACTCAGGCTCTCGTACTTTACTGTCCCCAGTCGATGCAACAGCACTCTAATCTTCCTGACACCATTCTGCTCGACAGAATCGGCTCGAAAAATGTCATCGTATTTCCTGAAACATATCCCAGTGTCAAGTGCATAAGGGGATAGTTCTTTTATTTAAACTGTCACCGCTTCCATCACATAATATAAGGACTCAAAGTATGAATTTTCGGGTTCTGCGTCAGTGTTTTAATAATCTTCGACTACAAGTCTTCATACTGTTTGTTATCGAAGCAGTAGCTGCTGAACTTGATCGACCGTTATGGCCACTGTGGGTGTGGTCCGTCGTCGCTTCGTGTTGTGTCGGTTATCAATTCTTTCCAGCCAGAGCAGCAAAAAGACAGAACTTAGTAACGAGGTTTACGTGGCCAACCAAACCAGTAGGAAAACAGGGCAAACGAGATTGCGCAAACTTTCTACTTTATAGGTCAGTAATCATAAGAACAGAGGGAAATTCGAACCAGCCCGAGTAATATGAGCGAAATATTCGTTTGAGACGGTATACAGTAGATGAGATAGTACGAATATAACCAAATTACGTGTATGAACGAGACAGTTTAAACCTGGGCGGTAAAAATTGTGTTACTAATAAGTAGTTTGACAGATTTAGGATTTTAGATTAGACCCAACTGTGAGTAAGAGTTGTTGTGCTGTTTAATCCAGAACAAAGGTGCGTGATTATCACATTGTGAAGAAGGGCATCATGTGGGAAAGATATTGCACATTAAATGGTCGCTATTCCTAATAATGTTTTTCATTAGATGTGCTACTAAGACAGTGTTCAACTAGAGTATCTGCAATATCGCCTTTAATAAAAGCACAAAACAGAGACATTGTCCAGTGGAAAATATCTTATCGTCTATGCTGAAGTGGAATAATCGCACGGGGAGGCAACTGCTCGACGTACGCTTACATGTGGATAAACAGATGGATCGGCTTACTGATGAGTAGTCGGGGATTTGATTAATTTTAAGTCGAACAACACTAACATTTGATCGCAGCCTTCACATTCACATAGACTATGTTACGAGACGCATCTCCTAACGAGACAACCAGGATGCATCAGGCCACATCAATCAACCGACCCAGCTCGGATGGTATGGCCGTGGGTGGTGGTATGGATCCATTCAACCAATCAGATTTCAGGTGCGCGATCGAACGCCTGTGAGCCATCTGGACTGTTTTTACTCGCGTTGCTTTTTGATGTCCCCCGTAACGTGATTTGGTCTGACACCCTGACTGCCAGATATGACTGGTTAATTTAACTCGCTTTATGTATGTCGACCACCTACGGTAATCGTCTCGTCCTGCAAAATTAAGAGCCTCTGTGACCTAATTTTTTCTCGCTCTTAAATAAACGATGGTGCCGCGTCTCTTCTCACTTTTCGGTTTAGGGTTAAGCCTCTTTTTGGAAAGAGGCCAGCTGGAAAGTTTATTTGAATGTGAAGGTTGCGATTGAAAGTGAGTGATTTTCAACTTAAAAGACGGGTCGGTTTCGACGCACGTGCCACTGATAGCCAGAGACAGAACTACAAGGGACACATTTCAGACAAGTGTCAATGAACAAGATCAGAAAAACGATGAAACGCATTCTAACAGTTAACCAAAGCTTTTTAATTTATTTTTAAGGTTAGGGTTGTATGAAACTTTTTTGATGAGCAGTATCGTTGAAATTTTTCTTGGCTTCTCTTAAAATAATGGGTCCCACCTAGTTCTTAGCCTTTGCATAAACTGGCATAACGGTCCAAATACAATCGACACCTGAACATGTTAAGACCCCCACCTATGAAAGTAGCCTAAAGTAGTTTATCGCTTTTTCACTGTGTTCCGTGGACGTGTATGAATAACGATGATTGTAACAACCGTTGCGCACGACAAACCCCACATTACGCACTGCTGCTCAGCTTTCTACTGGATTGTTGAGGCGCTGTAGTGGAATTCATCAAACATTGCACGACATATAGCGAATGAAACATTTTGATAGGAACAGTTATCTGTAAAGATAAGAGGACAACACCAGTATAAACTGCAAGCACTTTTTGGGGAGCATTTTAAAATGCGATTTTGTGGCACAGGTAACTTGCACAATCGAACAGTTAAGCAACATGCTGGTTCAAGGATGGCGATCTACAGGCAGGTGACTGTGGATGAGATTAATCCATTCAACGTGATCGATTTTCGAGGGAGGAGGGATCAAGGCTAAATGATGCTGCTATCCAGTTTGTGCAAAGGTTGCTGAACGAGAAAAAAACAGCACCAGATATTTTTTCTTCATCGGCTCCATTCTTGTCCTAAATTTACCTCAGCACATGAGTGCCGTGCGTGTCAACCGTCGTGGCGAGCCAGATGTATCATAGAAATTGACGTTGAATCAACACGAGTATATGTTTTTCAAACAGTCAGCGAAACAATCGCATGGATTATTAGACCGGCAAGAGAAAATCCGTGGTTTATTTTATCGACAGTCTGCAGAAAGTTTGAGTTATAACGGGGTCTAAAAGGCAAACCGAAATTGGTGCCATTTTATAGGAACAAGTGTGGTAATGATATTACAGACAATATGCCCTATATATTTCGATATGGTGTCAGAAGGCGGACAATGACCGTACAGGAAAATATACCAGATATCCCAGCGCAAAATGTGTGAAGTGGCTACTATGAGGCCGCTAGGATAAAAATCGAAGCAATCAACTCTGTCGGATTAATATACACAAAGAGGAATTTAGCTCCAAACAGAAATGAATGCCAAATATATGCACAGCAAAAATGTAAATACCGGAAACAACATAATGAGACCGACGTCATCTACCGCATTTGTGCGAACAAGGTACGCAGTGCCTGCTACTTTCAATCTGAACCCGAGCAACTGGTATCTGTGACAAAGGTGTCAACTGTGAGTATAAGAAGGTGAAATTTTCCCTCCCTATTTTTTTCATTTCCAATAAGTATGAGTTTCTGGTAAATGTTGAAGAATTTTAGTTGATCTAAGGTGAACACCACCTACAAGTGATTGCGGTTTTTCTATTTACACAAACTTTTCAATCAGCTCATTTTCAAATGAAACAGTACACTGAAATCTCGTTCCGGTTAGAGCTACCCACTGTTACACGTCCTTACCGCCGCCGGAATCTGAACTACGGTCACGCCTTCATGTGGCAATCGTATTGACCATTGTCATTGTACGTTTATCAGGCCACGATCAGATTGCCGCATACAAACGCTCAGTTACACATTCACCTGTGATAACTTTGAGGGAATACGCCGAAACTGTCCCGTTAACTCCGATCGATAACCCCGCAGTTAAGATTTCTTGCTAAGTTGAAATCACACCACTGGACTGGCTGAAAAGTCCACATAATGCAAAAATTGTGATCAGTTATTTATGTGGTTCAATTTATATACAAAATTTCCTACTACTTACCAGTAGCCAAAGCGTTGTTCAGCAAGTTTAATGATTTATGTGGTGTCAAATTAACGGACAGCCCTAGTCGTGGAGCTGTCCACTGGAGTTAACAAAATAGTTACTGAGTATCTGTTTGGGGGGATCGGGCAACCCGAGCGCTATTCACAAAATGAAATGACTGTGCAGTTAGACATGACAGTTCGGTCACGTTCAATCTTTAATCAACGCGTACGAGCTGGCTGGTAATCTATGTGAATGTGCAAGCAACGAACAATCTGGTGTGTGACCAACCAAAATTTTCCTACTACCTTTCAAATAGCTGCGATGTTGATAATTCTTCCAGTGGATAATATATGTACGAAGATGCTCACCAAAAATCATGTTACTAGCGCAAATCCGCTTCTGACAGTTGGAGAGGTAAATAGTTACCCAATGTTCTAGTGTCAATCTGTTGTATTTGAAGACATAAACTGAGAGGCGCGCGATAAATTCCTGTCGAACAGCGTTCACATTAAGTACTACAGCATCCAATGATAACCTGACAAATATAGGGGCAGAATTCAAACAAAATTGGCTAGGTGATAGAATAAGAAACCGATTATGTCAGTTGGTCTTCCAAAGACGGCATAGTCATCCATGAGTGGTCTCCATCCGAATGAGGAAATAAAATCCGAAGCGTTCGCCTGTGAATGTTCGGCTTTGAAATCTCAAGGTGTTTGCCACCATATGACAAGCCGAGTTATCCGCTGGCTTTCCAAATCTGAACAAGGCATTTATCGACGCTGAACAAGTATAACATGTATACGGCTGGCACGCTATCAAAACGGCAGGAGACAACAGGTTGTGAAAGAGACTTCATAACAATCCCGCCGGATAGGAAAGTATAAACCAACACAAGCCTAGAAGCAGTAGGCCATAATTGAACCTTATGTAATGAGACAACAAAATAGCGCGTTAGACCTTCGTTGCAACGTCCTTCCTTTGAAAAATCACCTCCACTATTCTGTGAGCTACATGAACTGGCTGGTGTCAATAGACTTATTGAGGATGAACGCGGAGGTTACTCTAGGTGTACACAAAAGTATTCTGTATTTTTTAGTTGTGTGCCTATCGCGACATGGTTGATTACACCGGTATATTTTAGTCAGGTATTGGCAGTAATACGACTGATTTAGACTAATAGATCGATATATAGTCCTAAACCAACCCAAGTTGATGGTAACCGCCCTGGTAAGATGCCCCAGACTACAATATGCACACTGTGGAGACAAGATGTGATAACTGTCTACAGAAGGAGAGAATTCACTACACTTGTAAGAGGACAGATGAATTAACATGGGTTTAAAAAAGGTTCATTGGGCCACTAGTGAAAGTTACGTAACAAAACGGTGCTAAACCTGAAGCCGTTTATATCGTCTGCAAAATAGGCCCCATTTTTCCATGTTCAGCACGATTCCGATCAAACAGCAGGTCACATCGAGGAAGTCGATGACACAGAAGAAGAGTCTGAAGATAGAAAAGCCCAAGAAATTTATTCTAAAATATTCTTTTATGATAGTCTAAGTTACAGTCAAATGGAAGCAAGATGGTAAGTTGTACAACAATCTAAACTGGATCAATTCCGGTTATTGTTTATTCCTCTTCGAATTTCCTCTTTAAGCTGGCGAATATATTGTTCCAAAGAATCTCGGTTAGATTCATAATAAGGATTGGTCATTACTAAAGTAGGAAACAATCGGATAGGGATTCGAGACGTACTTTTGTTCTTGGCATTCAAAAAGGATCTGACAGTAAATCGAGCAGCAAGACGTATCGGAGTGCTATCTGCAAGCTAAATATGGTGATTGAAACATCACAGTAAGCTACAGATGAACTATGTGTAAGCATACCTTTCTCACAATAGTCGGACTATGAAGATACGCTCTGTGTGTGTATATGGAAGAGAATAAGAACAAAATAGAAAAACTTACAGCAATAATCTCCACATCACATTCAGAAAAACCAACTATACGGGAAAAATGTAACTGGATCGTATGGAATTGCCTGAAAGAGATAAAATAACGGTAATCACGCAGTGTTGAACAGATTACAACTGTAAGAAATTGATGATAAAAACTCAATCGTGAGTTATTTCGGAGAGTATCTCAGACTCAATGGAATTCATAGAATAGTGCAGATTTTAGCAGTACGTGAAATAAGCGCAGAGGCTCAGTATGATTCAAGGTCGCTGATGGTTTTGGAGGTTAAGGTATGTGTGGTGGAGTGCAGCCAATCGTGTAAGCCACATCTGCACTGGCCAATCAGATCGTTCGACATTGACCTATATCTATAATATCCATAACAGACTAGATGAGAGATTGCCTGTGGTGTAGTGAATACACATCTTGCTCTGAACCTGACTTGTTCTACAGTATGATAAGTGATAATGTGTCAAATGACCAAAGTTCCTCAGAAGCACGACCGGTTCCGTATTCGTCATCATTAATCAGGTATGTGTAAACAGTGAACTTCGGCAAAGAAAGCTTGTAAATTGGTTAGCATCTTCTAATTTTAACATTTACTGTTGAATTTAAACGAAAAACAAATACCATTCGTGCTGTCACATTTTCTAAGGACAAAAACGGGACTGTAGGGCATTTTCGGAGGTCAAAACTCCTTTCGATTGACCCTGTCACACTACTCCCGGTGATCCGGTTTAACTGGACGCCTGTTACTGTTATTCTCACAACCCGCGTCTAAAGGTACTAATTTCTCTAGCCCGCCTCTCTTAGTCATTGAATTTCACTCACCTGTCCGCACTCCCATTACCTGTCATTCACACTCTCCCCACCCCTGTGAATACGGCCTTCCTATGGGCCGTCGTAAAACTGTCAACACATAATTGGTCTGCCCGAAGGCCGGCTAGTTAAACACATATCAGACCGATCCGATCGTATTTCGTCAGTTCGTCTTTGCCTGTCAATCGCTTGTGCTTGCAGTTGTCGTGCCTTTGGACTCTTGACGGCCTATTGCGACTAACCATAGTACCTTATCCCGTAAACGCAAACGAATTGAGGTTTGTTTCTTGTAATTGATCATATTGTTTATATCAACAGTACCACGTTTCCAACGAATCGACTTGGTTTTGATATTTGGCGTCATTGGTTATACGTGCGTCACTCAACATTCGTCGGAAGAACGTACAGGGACCAAAATGTAGAAAGAAAATCATACAGCGATAAACTAAACGGTAAAAATTGATATATAGCCATAAACTGTACAGCGAAACCAGTAACAAAAAAGACTCGAATAGGTATTGCAGCGAAAGTTCATCAGACAAGTTAGCGGTCAGTCATCGACAGAATAGCGAAAAAAAACGCTGGACATGAATGATTATGAGTAGAGAGGCTGGAAATGTTAGATCTGACTAATTGAACATTCCGGCGCATTAAATACGCACACAGCATGTAAAGATCGAACCGGTGTCGTATCGTTGAAATAGACGTGTTAGGTCGGTAAGATAGCGTAGACCTTCTGACCCTAGGCATCAATTTCGTTCAGGCAGTTAATGGTCTTCAGTTGTTAAAAGACAGACGGCATTCGGTGCTATCACACGAGGTGCGAAGATGCATGCTTAGTTGATCATTTCAAACAGCCCAAACTTAAGAAGGAGGATTCGAAATAACCGATGCTCGAATCTACCACCGAAAGATTGATGGGGGGAGCGCGGTTAGTGGAACAGTCAGCATGCAAATCGGGCATAACATGTTGCTTCACACAGATCGGTCGAAATGAAATGGACCGAGGAAACGAGCGGAGCAAACGAAACATTAAATTCCGGGCACGCAGGAATAACAGAATGCAAACGTAAGACATTTTACAAGTGCACGATGTTTGTCGTATAAGTGAAGTCCTGCTAAAATATTCTGCTCCTTAGTCAAGATGGTCTACAGTGTATGAGTGAACAGAAGTGCTTTTTCAATTGTTCATCCATTATTCACCGAGGAGTTCATCCATATATTCACTCACATCGACCTTGCGTCTTTCAGAAGACACTGCAGTTAGGGTCGCCGCTCCCCATAACAATGATATGGAATAACCCGGAGGAAAAGTCCGCTAAAAGGAGTGAAAATTGATCAAGCAAAGCTAAGCGGATAAATGAGAAATGATACGAATGCAAGGATGCTGGTGATTATGTCACGATATCTTCTCGGATAGCGTTCCTAATCAGCGACTTGAGTGATCATAAGGACCACAGCCAAGTAAGCGACAATAACACACTTTATTCAATGCAACAGACAAGGATTGGACATTGTGTATCCACGTCGTTGTTTGACCACCACGCAGTTTTACTCAACCTTTGGCGGTTTCAGCGTTTGATACCTGGTACGGTAAACGTTCAGCTAGTATGCGGAGTACGTGATCCAACAATTGCATACTGTGCAGCGTGATTAGTTGAACGATTGATCACGCATTCCGAGCGTTCCGGAACACGCACCGGTGAACGGCGTACTACTCACGCGATTATCCCACTTGATATAGACCCGTTGGCAGAAACAGCGATGGTCAACCACAGTAAGTTTGCTCACATCTTTGTCGTGAACAGGTTGCGTTTCCGAATCATAAAACAAGAAAAAAAATGCACAAAAACGTCGTATACGATTCTTTTCGAAGAAAACCGGATATTCTTTAGACGTCACGGCTGATGCAAGTTAACAAAGACAGCGCGTACCTTTGTTATCTTCGATGATACCAAATAAGCAATATTGGAGAGTGACGAGAAAGTGTTTCCCAAATACGGAACACGGTACACCGCTTCAAGCGGATTACCTGCAACGACGAACGTAGGACTTAAAATGGCACAGTCTTGAAGCAAAACTATGCATTCTGAAGGTGCGAGACGCACTTCTTCAGCGTGGCTTACATGTCTTTCACAGAGGGGTTAAGTAGGACAATGTCATCCGCATACTCCGTGTCCGTCAACCTAGAGCAAGAAAGAAGCCTAACATCAAAATCATTGGATTCTTCAAGCGCACATTTCAGAATGTCGTCTATGACAAAATTGAACAAGAACAGGTGGACTGGACACCCTTGGCAAATACCACCGGGAATGATGAACGCCGGGGACAGTTATCAATACACACTCAATCTGCTTGCAGCGTGGGCATATAGTGAACTTATCCGATTGGCGTGTTGCCCTAGAACTTCAACACGATAAAAGCGGTTTCAAACAACGTTATGATCAACCGAAATGAAGGCATCCTTTAGGTCTCAAAAGACAAAGTTGACTGTAGGTGTCGATACTCCATGATCCGTCGCAAGGTAAAAATGTGATCAATGAAACCTTAACCGGGTCGGAATTCTGCCTGTCCTGCATGCATCTGACTTTCTCTGGGCTTAGTGAGCCGACGTAACAATGTCCACGAGTAACTAGGATGCGACAGACGCTGGTTTTAATCCGGGGATAACTGTTGATAGGCATCAACCACCAGTTTTCTTTTCAGTTTGGTTCAGTTCATTTATTAACCACTCATCACTACCACTTAACAAAGAGGGAGAAAAGTGATATGGTCTAACTCAGATGTCGAGGCCACTTCTGCTTCAGACAGACGGCTGTCTGGAACACAATAAATGACAGTTCGGATCCAGTCGTCTATATGGTCCGGTTGAGGGTAGCCGAACTGGTCCTCGAAATGTTTAACCCATCTATCAAGTCGTTAGGGTTGTTTGATGAATCATCTTTTGCAAATGTGGCCTTGTTTACACCCACTTAATAGTTGGCACAACCACGAATCAAAGAAGAGTTTTATGCTATTCCTAGGTAAGAAGGCTCATTCCGTCTCACCCAAATGTTTAATTGCTCACCGTCTTTGTGCAGGTCTTTATTCGGACTGAGTTTAGGTTATCGATGTTTGGTGTCATATTCAGAACTTGATGGAATCGAGGGACACCGGTTTACCGACATGATCAAAATCCAGTTTTGACACAACTGCAAAGGTCCTCCTAAGCATACTTCTTCGCTGCTGGGCTACTATAATTTGTTTCATGTGTTCGTTAAGTTCTGATATCTGACGCAAACTGGGCAATTCGTTCACCACTGCTTCCCGGAAAGCGTTTCTTACACTCTCCTCGCTTAAATATCAGTTGATTATCTTGCATTCACGAGTGTATGATCTCTGGGCAGATAACAACAGAACGGGCATGCACAACAGCATGATCCGAGTCCAAGTGATTGCTCCAAAACGCACGACAGTCTCTAACCGAATGATGCCATCTATAACTGACTGTTGTGTGATAGATCTGCACCCATGGCTTTGATGTACAGGGCGGTCTTCATGTGACACAATACCTCCTGTGTTTATGTACCGTATTGAAAATATAGAGACCGTGAGGTGCACACAGGTGCAATAGTCTTTCGTCATTATCAGTGAGTTGTGCGCGGACACCAAACATAACACCCAATCGCCCCTCATTTGAAACAGGGCGACCAGATTTTTGAATTCAGGTCCCCGACTAGAATTGTGATTTATGCGTCAGATGGTTGGTGAGGACCTCGTACAACTCATTCTTGATAGCATCTGAGCAACCGTCCATTGGAACGTGTTCCGATACAGTTAACATGCAGTGGTTTTTAGATATTCATTGACAGACTTTAACCGGCACGCTGAATCTGACAGCAGACTGACAATTTTGACTGGGATCCAATCAAGCGAATATGTTTCTGAGGCAAGATCAGGTGGATAACGGTAGCAGGGTAGTAGTTTCATGGCTCTGATACAATATACATTAAGCTCTAGATCTGGAAGTTTACCTGCCAAAGAAACATGCTGACAACTTGTCGGGGAGCGCGGACTCTGGAAGCAGCAATGTTTACCCGTTGTCTTGGCTCTAGAAAACAAATCATCCGAGAGTACAGGAAGTAAAGAAAAACTGGGAGAAAATAGAAGGAGAAAGTGGTAATGGATGAACAATGTCATTGTCGGGAGAACGACAACTTCTGATACTCCCCGATCGCTTATGCCGCGGAAAGCGTTTGCTTACGGGACCCTACCCCGAATCTGACCTACGAGACAACAGGATACAGGGTTCATTTGGGAAATCCTACGCGGAGTCAGTGACTTAATAATCTGATTCAGTTGGCAATGAGCGGCTTGCTTAACCTAAATATGTGGTGAATAAGACATTAACGTTTGATTCTGATCACTGCTGTAGGCAGTTGGTGTATTCGAAGCCACGTCAAGCTTTGGAATGATGCAGAAAGTTTTTCGACCGTATTGGATAAAGAGTCAGCTGCGACGGTCAGTCGTTGGGCCATCGGAATGCTCTTCGTTTAAGGGTACATTTTCTAATTCGTCTCTTCCGTACGCGGAAGACAACGAAGCTACAACTATGAAAATAGTTCTTCTGTATGCTCACAGGATTGTATCTCACCATCTAAGCAGTTCTACGCAGTCAGTAGTGCGACATCAACCATATGAGTGCATCTGTTTTTCGTCCGACTGCTCTCCTTTGGCCTGTCTGAGACGGTTGAACCTGGAAGGACCGAAGTCCTGGTCAGCATAGCTCTCCGGGTCGGTGAAGTCTACAAGCCCGACCACCGGATCAAAGTGGCGGAATAGGGCGGAGTGGCAGAATAAGTCCGGTTAACTGATTCGCTGACACCTGTGAGTACTAACGCGGTTGTGGCAACTTCTACCTCAATCTTCACGATAGACGTCGCGCCATGAACAGATTCATCATGGTCTGCGCAACTGTATTTTAGTTCAACTTACGTTGGTCCATCTACAACGCTAACCCAATCTCTGTACGACAACCTTTTCAAACCGCCTGACCGAAAAGACCAATACTTCGTCATCGATAAAAATGGAGATCGTAACTCAACAAGTATTGGCAGGTTAAACGTTACCTACGTTGAGCACGATCCAGTTTCCGTCAAGTTCGACAGACAGTATGCATGAAGGTGTTCCTCAATGGTGCACACAAGACATACCTAAAGATTCACAAGAACTCACTCAATCCGTTCAACCCACAATTGACTCTAATAACCACTTTCCAACTTCCGCTTTTCACTCGTTCTGGCCGAACTGTGGGAGGGCCAACAGCAATGCAAATACCATCATTATGAAAGCATTGTCTACCTCCATGATTACCGGGCACCTCTTGTCTTTTAAGGCCCTATGGGAAGGCTACAAGAGTCTGGCACTCTTCACCTCTAATTACAAACTATTTCCATGTCTATTACGCCTATTGTACATATACATTACTTGTCAGTTGTTTGAGTCAATACGTCGTTACGATGCGCACTGCTTCCAGCGTTCAGGAGATCGTTAGTATCGCAGTCGAAATGCAGAAACGTCAGCGTTAGGGAAAAACCTAACCCTAAGGACAGGAATTCGAAGTTATATTTGATGTTTCTTAAGGCATTCATGAGACACGGACTCCACGTTCATTTGAATAATTGTTCCCGCCTTCATATAGCACTGAAAGCCAGTCTTATACAAATACAGCCGCATTTTCGATGGATTAGTCGGGTCGAAGGTTCGGGTGAATACATGTGTCATGGGTAAACTGTTGTGTCTACCGTGTTGTCCTGTCTTACGGAGTCGTAATTCATGGGACGTACACAATCGGTCGGAGTTTGGAATATTCGGTCAGGATATCCGTTCGAAGTGTTGGTATTCCCTCACACAACTAACACCTCTTTTAGCAAAATAGAGGAACTGGATTCGCTGGGATTACTAAACAAATTTAGGAGAAATGCTTCCCAATTGATATCGGAACTAGTATGGGGGGATATCTGTAATGAACAAGTATTGCGCTTTACTACATACAGCTCAAAACTGTGTTCCACTATACTGTAGACTCACTTGAAGCCCGCAGACCTACAAATGGCCTCACGTGCTCAGTGCACTTGAGTACGTCGCACATCGAGACCACGTGACTGTAGTCAGCACTCACGATAGCACGAGAGTCACTGACGCAGTCATAGCGGCATCTGACGGTTGTGGATGAGTCTGATCGCCAATGGATCAAGTACTCTCCATTCGTCAGTGGCGTTAGAAACAGACCGAGAAGACTAACATGCATTATAAACTAAGGAAATACAGTGCAATTCAATGGTACAATAGTTCGATGAGAGATTGACAAAGTGAGAGGAGACAGCCTTTGATGTTTCCGTTGCTCCAGAAAACGAACCTCAGCAATAGAGGGACAGTTACACGTAGAAGCTTTTCTTCATTTCATCAGAGGACTAGAAGAGAGTAAAAACAAATGCATGCCCACCTTTACCATGCACGTGACAGCTAGGCATGATCTATTTGATAAGCAAACATACGCATACGGCTGTTCGTAATAAAATGCACTAGGAGTCAAATTAGAAAACGGGGTAACGATCCCGGTGAACCTTGAACGTAGCAACTAGCGCAGCGCTCACGAGGTGTTAAGACGGAGACCACCAGATTTTACAGGTACGTGTCGAGAAATTGTGTCTAAGCTCCAGATCGTTGTATTGACTGTCTGGTTTTGGAGATTGAACCCAAAGTAAGACAGTACTAACGAGAGTGAACAAGGATAGACCGCTGCCCTTTCTACGGTGTCCCTGGGGGAAGAGGTTTAGTTTACGAAGTCATTCGAAGCAACGTTTCATATTCAACCCCCGAAACTGCCGTTGTAGCATGTTTCCAAATAACTTCTCGAAGAAGTCTGTCCGTCCGCAAGTGTGAAGACCAGACTTTGGTCTTTAGGTCGAAGTGGGGGCGGAGAAAAACAATGGAGAGTACACTGAAGCTTGACCACCCGAGTTTAAAAAACAGAAGCTTTAGAAGATTAAGTGCGATATTTGCTTTCCTGGTGTTAAACTCAGTGGTAAGAGAACTCGAGAAGATAGGCAACACAACGGTGTCGACATCTTTTTCTCTGTCGGCAACCTGGAGCTGCATTCTCCTGAGGGCGTAAATGAAACTATGTTCACGTTAACACTTAACTCAATGAGGTTCGTCTTAGACCACTGGTAAAGGGCGTTAACATCGGTCTAAGAAGCACTTGTATCGCGCTGCTAAGGACAAACCAGATTTTAATATCATCTGTAAACACCATTAAGAGAGAGGATGTTTCACATGACAAGTCATCGATGCGAATGAGCAAGAGCAGTGGCTCAAGGATGGAGCTCCGCGAAACGCTACTGGCGCCGAGTTGAGCGGAGAATACGGAGGAGAACAGCCACACACGATAAAGGCGGTTTGGTAGCTAAGATTAAAGTCAACGAATGCTAACACAGTGGTAAGGCTTATCAAGCAGGACAAAATGATCCACGTGATCAAATGCCTTAGCGAGATCATGATATACAATGTCAACACCTTTGCCATTATCGGAGGTGGAAGTCCACTGGTTCGTAGTTAACGACGGATACGTACTGCACAAACGGTCGCTGAGAAAGTCGTTTCTGAACAGCGAACCACAGACTAATGCCTCGACTACGTTTGACATACAAAGTAAGAAAGCTGCGTTACAATCTTTTGAGGATGAAGCCAATATTGACTGACGCCTAGCATTCGGATACCGTGCTTCCAGCAATGGACTGTGTCAACAGGAGGACCAATGAAGCAATCAACTTTGCAGCCTCATCAGCAAGCATTAAGTGCGAGATGTTGTCAGGCCCAGGAGATGTAAGTCTATTATTCGAAGCCTCGTTAGCACAACATCCATTGTGGTACCGTGCGTACAGCTACCACCAAGAATGTCAACACTGTACGCCTGAGAATAGTTGGGAGTGCTGTTTGTAAAAACACTGGGGCAGAAATCAGCTAGAACTTCAGAAGGTTTACCGACAAGATATGTAAGCTTGGTGGGCCAGATTAGCTGAGGCACACTAGCTTTAGATCTACGGATTTTTAGAACATTTATACAGGCTTTTGGAATCATCGATAAAGCACAGTCAGGTGTAGTTGGGAATCAAACCGATCTTTTTGGACCAGTTTGGTGCATCGATCCCAGAGCCGCGCATACAGATGGAAACCTCTGAGGTTCCTAACGTTCTAAATCGCCCCACGCGTAGCGGTTATAAAAAAATATTTTTGATAGTCGCATTCACCTGTACATTTTTGATCAAGGTTTTTTTTACCTACTATTGTTTTAATCAAACTATCCCTTTTGTAATATCCGTTCCGGGGCTACAATCATAACTCACTCCGTTCCCCGCTAGCTTGACATGTTTTCTCTGCACACTATATTTTCCAGGGTTGATACGAATACACGAGGGTCAACGCGCCGAGTCTCTGCTTTTCATTGTCGATTGGCTTTCGTTAGTGACCACAGATTGGGTATTAATCCGTTATACCAGTTTCAACAATTGGTGAGCCCAACGTGACCCGAACACGCAATACACTTTGTGTGAATCATACTCAACGTCCGTAAGTGGGCCAAAAAATCTTTGGGGGCGCTGGGTAAGTCAGCGGGATTACAAAAGATTGAGTGAATCGGTTGGAATACGGTTTTTGGTACTTTAGGTTCACTAGGGGGACCACTAGAATGTAACTCGTGCTGGACAACCAAACTCTAGCCTACTACGTCCGTCTATAGAACGGACAGGATAGAAGGTGATAAATCTTGGGACCTAACTGCGTCCGTGAGGGAAAAGCGTAAACATGTATGCGGCCTTTTCTGGAGCAGTCACTGATTTTTACCAACCGCGATAAAAATTCGTCTGGGGTCAGCCGATAGCAACGAATACGCAATAAATTTCACAAAAACAAGTTTATTAGCTTAAGGGAAGACGCACGGAACTTTCGTTGACTTATGTCATGCTATGTTGTCGTTGCCTATATCAGGCACATTTATGATAAGAACTTTGGGAGAACAGTCAACATCGGTTGCATTGTCTGTGGTTGGGTGTCACTACTGCTATCTAGTCCAAGGTAAAGCAAAATATATGCAGGCGCCGAAGACTACTTAGAGAACATTTTCAGTTTCCGGTGAACTTGCAAAGACGACTTGTACTAACCTCGGTTTGTCCATGTGTTGAACCAGTTTTCCTCGCCAGATGGGCAAGCGAAATTGAGCGCAAAAAACAGACGAGTTTGCGCGTTCATTATGCAGCTGAAGAAATTACTTAAACCATCTCGGAAAGTGCTGCACTACCACTGAAAAAAAACGGGTAGCAGAGTACCTAGGCTTAGCGTTGTTATAATATTTTGTGTTATTTGTTTCATCCTTGAGTTGCCAATCGATTTGCGTTTCCATTTCAGCTTTCATGCACCAATTGTTAGACGAATAAAGCCTATCACACAGGCCTCTTACTCTTCTGTTTCTGACTCAAGATTGTTCGTTCGTGCCATCGAATCTGATTGTTCACAACAATTTATTCGTCTAACAACTACGTGATGGAACGGATCCTACGCTCTGAGAGGTTTGAAGTCGACTCCAACGCTGTTAACGGTTCTAAAGAGTGGAATCATTGGTTTTGCACATTCACTGATGTCTTGTCGTCTGTTGACAGTTTCCATCCCAACAAATTGACTACGTTGATCAATTACATCTCGTCCTCGGTCTGTGAGTATATCTCTGAATGCGACAGTTATGACGATGCACCTGTATGTGAAACCAGAAAACGAAGTATCCGCTCCTCGTCTGTTAGCGACTTGTAGACAAGAAGGTGGACAGACGCTGGACCAATTTGCACAAAGATTGAGGTCGTTTGCGAAAGACTGTAACTTTAAAGCCACTACGGCCGAGCAGAATGGAGATGATGCAATCCGAGACGCCTCCATAAGTGGTCTGTGTCTAGCCAGATTCGACAGACTGTTGGAACAAAAAGTGTTGAATTTTCAGACCGCTTTCGATCAGGGCAGATCGCTTGAATTGACGGAAAAACAGTCTCAATTATACCAATCCACTCCGACTAACACCTACACGGCTGCAACCGAGGTCTCAGAAAACTCGCCCAACCCCACTAGAATGTCTGATATGGCAGCCTCCAGCTCATCGACTGGCAAATGTTTCTTTTATGGTTATGACAAACACACCCGTTCGAAGTGCCCTGCTAAAGATGCGTTATGTAATGGGTGTGGAAAAATGGGGCACTTTCAAAAGGTTTGCCTGATGTCTCGGGATAGACAGCCCTGCTCTTCTATCACTCGACAGTCCATTTCGACTGTCACATCAGCGGCGGCACCGGAGTGCCTTTCGAATGCTGTAGTTGATCTCGAAGTTAACGGAACTCGTTTACAAGCTTTGATAGATACTGGCAGTTTTGAAAGTTACGTAGCTTCTACCGTAGTGTTGCAGTATGACTGGAAAGTTCACAAATCTCGTAGCAACATAACAATGGCCTCTACCGCTCTGTCAAATGACACGCTAGGTCACGTCCTGGCGTCGATCAGGTACAAAGATGCTGTGTATGAGAGAGTGAAGTTGTCAGTTCTACCACATTCATGTGCAGACGTTCTCCTTGGTCACGACTTTCTTAGACTTCATAAAAGTGTTGAAATCCCATTCTGTGGGACAAAACCACCATTTTCACTCTGTTCACTGACCCCAGCTCACATCAAACCTCCTCGTCTTTTTCAACACCTGATGCGAAACTTCAAACCCATTACAACAAAACCCAGAAGGCTCAGTCCAGCTGGCGGAAAGTTTATACGCGATGAAATTCGCTGTTTGCTTGCTGAAGGAGTCGTCGAGCATTTTTCCTCTCCTTAGAGAACTCAAGTCTTGGTAGTCGCTAACGACGGGCACAAGAGAAGAATGGTAGTTGACTACAGCCAAACAATTAACAAATATGACCGGACATAATAAATAAAACATACGGGAATTTTCAATCTCTACTCTTGTCACAAAGTGGCATACTGCCAATAAGTAAAATCAACACGCGAGTGAGCTAGGAATAAGACGAAAAGGTAATACGGCGGAACGGTGAGGAAGCGCGCTGTGTGAGTGGTACATTCCCGTGCGCGGAGTACCTGTAGGTATACCTACACGTTCGTCAAATTTTGATGTATCCCGCCCGCTCTTATTCCAACCGATTTATTTCAACATTTCTGTGACCTCACAGTAAATAATAGCTAAATTCTTTGACGCTCAATTTTTATTGCCTGGGTAATTCGAATTTTGAGTGAAATTTTTCTGCTGTCATTGTGATCCTATTAGTATTGATTTATTAGTGTCCTGAACATCAAAATTCACAGTTTTCCCATCGTTTACCGTATTGCTCGTGTTACCCACTGTTTGATTCAGCATTTGTGTTCGCCGCTGCCTCGTCTCGTATACTGTCCCCGCTACTTATCGTTCCTGATTACATTAACCTTCTGTTGTCGTAAGGCAACAACATCACCAATCGTTCCTGTTCGTGTATTATACCAAAATGACATGCACGAGATTCAGCAACATTGGTAGATCAGAGATATCCAGTGTTTGCGGCCGATTGGATTGCCGCATGACCATCCACAACGGCATGCGGTGCTAGAAGTCCTTACACTGGCACAACTTCAAATGTACTGGCCCCAAAGAGGGCCAATCGACAGTGCTCATTTTCACGACAGTGCCATTTACCCGTGTGAGCTGCGGCTATCTCATCAGCTTAAATGGTCAACCAGCAATAGTGACCAACAATAGTGGCACAAACCACCACTCTTCGTCCTTGCTTCCAACCCTTTCACCCAAAAATAATCTGCCCAAAAATACTTCATTCCCAAGGTCCATAACCCTGTGAGTCTGCCGGGGTCTTCTCCTGTATCCTAGAAGACACTTACTGGGATCACTACAACGACATTTTCTTCAGGTAGATTAGAAATTCTTCTTACTGGGATTTCTTCCAGTCTGAAATGTCACGAAAAGTCTAGTGAGTGCAAAACCGCCAACCAACCTCCAGTGGCGCCGAAGTGGTTCGAAAGCCGTCCGTCTTGGGCCATCTGAAGTGGGTGGAACGCCCAACAAAGATGTTCACACAAGCCCAAGTTGTGATGAAGCCGTTACTATCGGCCAAGGCGTGCGAAACTCAGTCGCCATCCGCTCATTACGATTCGATACAAGGACTCCTTTCTCTAGCTCTTCCTCATGTTCTTCCCTCTTTTGTATCCAGTCAAATGAGGAAGTAGCTCTCAAGTGCATGTATACTAATTGTTTGAGCCTTCCAAACTAACTACCGGAAATTAGACAATTCGACCATGACACTAACCAACACAATCTAGCGTTTACAGGAACCTGGCTTTTCACAGATATCAGTAACAATGATTTGCATTTTCCTGGACACTCATTATACCGAAAAGACCTATCTCATGGGCATATGGTAGGCCGTGCTGTTTTCCTAATCCGGGAGCTTCCGGTGCCGACTGCCGTTGGGGAATTCATCTCCCCAGAAAAATGTGCCACATTCTGACTCAAACTTCAGCTTCGTAGTTGTGACACGCTCCTTGTCGGTGTTGCACACCGTTCTCCATCATGCAGCACACCCGACGACGAGGCTATTCTTGTCGTCTTAGATAGTTTCCCGCTTGAACAACGCTTCTCCTATCTTTTTCTATTGGTAATTTAAAAGCACCCAAACTTAACAGCGTATCTAAATCACATCAAGACTCTGACTGCAAATTCTCGATATCCCCAGCAATGATGATACGTGAGAAAAACAGAACGCAACATATCAAACAACCTACAAGACATACCCCAAGAGAGACACCCTCTATGCTTGACCTGTCTATGACGAATGAAGTTCAACTAGTAGATAGGGTGATCATTGAACCACCTCTGGGACACAGTGACCATTTGTTACTAGTTTTTTTATTTTAACTGTTACTGGTTCTAAAAAGCTGCAACAAAAACTTCAGCTCGAAATTTCCAGAGAGCAGACTTTAGTGCACTAAGATGCTTCGTAAGTATACTGAGCATCGAGTTCGACTGGATACAACCAACCCTTTACTCTTTTAGAGATTCCATTCACATGACTGATGAGGCATTTGGTCCTCAAAACCTATGGAAGTCTCCCTCTCGTTTGCCGCTGCCGCGAAACGTGCGTCGCCTTCTCGAAGCAAGTTCTCGCTTATTCTCTAAACAGAGGCTGACGGGCAAACCGGAGGATCTGAAAGCTCTTCACACTACACGAAACAGGTGCAAACGGGAAATCTGTCAGCACACACCAGGAACAGACAAAAATCTTCCTGGCAGCTCGGGAAACGTTAGAAGGCACATCTCTCAACCAAACAGTCTATCCGAATCACGTCATATCGGTCGGTCGATCCGGATTCGGTGGATTGGTCTGCATCGTTCCACTGGGCTAATCAGAATGCAACCGTACGGATGAGCGCCTGTGCGCTTTTTGAACTGTAATACGATTAGTTCTAACGGCCCGACAGACATATGACCGTCTCGTCGGATTCGCTCTGTGTCTGACTGCTATATGTGATCGTCTCGTCCAATCTGTTGTCTTCTCGGCCATGTATCACTTCACCCTACATATTCAAAGTCCCTGTGGCCTATTTTTGACTCGCCCTTTCAATAAACGGTGTTGCTGCGTCTCTCCTCTTTCTCGGTTTTGAGGTAAACGGTTAAGCGCGTAACAGAAGGGACGATTGAATTCGGATGCTAGAGATGTAACCTGCGCGAACAAGGATAATTTCTGTGGGGAAAATGAAAATGATTCTGCAACAGCAACGAGCGCAATTCGGTGCGGCTCAACTGAAGTTAGTCGAAACTTCGACGTGCAATCTACCCTTGATGCCAACAAATTCAACCGTTAAACCGGCTTCAAGGAGGGAAGCCATCACAAACGGCATCAATGAATTTGTTCATTGTGGTGAAGCCAGAGTGACTTTCGAACCTTGGTTCAGCAAATACAAAGATTTCTTCTGGGTGAAGTTGGCTGACGTGGATAATGCGGGAAATATGCGATTACTTCTTCCGAAACTTATTAGGACAAAACACTCGAGGTACACTGTTTCCATTCCGCTGAAACTTTGATTTCACGGTCCAAGAAACACTGAAGATACCCACGAATATTTTTGGGGGGCATCCGTTTTTGTTCAACACTCAATATCAATGCCTCAAGTTGCCGAAAAATGAACACGACGATTTTGTCAATTACGTGAGTGCCGTGAACCGACAGTGTGAAAAGTTCAAGTTGAGGGCAATGACAGGGAATCAGTTCAAGTGTCTAATATTCATCCGGGGTCTACAATCAACCTGAGACGCCGACATTCATACCCGAATTTTGAACAAGACCCACACATGACGTTGCCATCTGTGACAGCCGAGTGCCAATTGTTGACCAATCTGAAACATGACACAGCCATGACTCAACAGTCGAGGTCACCTACAGTCCATCCGTTTCGCAACGGTCACCCAACCGAGAAAAATGGTGGTCTTTATCGAAGCCTTAAACTGCATGCTAACAATGTGATGATTGGAATTATGTTCGTTTTTGTCCCTTCAAGCACCACAAAAGTCAGAAATGCAGCCGATCCGAGCACAAGGAGACGTATTGCCGTTCCATCTGATCATTCAGGGGTCCGCCGTCGTTTTTAAGGGACCACCAGGAGAAATGGAAGAACAAGGAGCAAAGCTGGAATCCATTTTGGCCACCCCTAACCTGAGCTTCGCAACACGTTGAAAATATTTGTCTGTGAAAATTAGCAGCAGTCTGGTATGCCTGCAGCTCGCGCTGATTTCGTGACAAACGTGGAAGAAAGTGGACCGTCCGGTGTATAAAACAAAACATTAAGCTCAGAATACAACTAGAGAAACACCGGTACTGCTTGGTGAATCAAACCGTGACACAAAGCACAATAATGTTCATGTAAGTGACATGGTCTATCTTATCGACTATTCGAAACTTCATCTTCTGAGTTGCACTGGATTGTGCGCCTGCAGCTTTTGGACTTGCCATTCAGCCAACTGTGTAAAAAAGTAGGAGTGCGAGCTCCGCCAGCAGGCCAGAAACTGGATCACGCTCGTCAGAACCTACGTCAGGACATACGACCACCACCTTACTCGGTGGGCGACGTACAAGATTTACTGTAAAATTTTAACTCATACAGTTCGATGGGCTCAGACCAGACTCATCTGGGAATACTTAAATAAGGAGCATATTGAGTTCTTTAAGCTGACTCTCTCTCTGGGGGTACCATCCCAGGTGAGTGGAATGAGACTACCATAATTTTCAATTATAAATCAGGTAATCAACACTCACCTGCTAGCTACCGACCATGCAAAATACTAGAACGTCTTTTCAGGCGTATAGCACTACAGCATACTCACACCAACTATCTGTTTCTTATAATCCAGCAAGGGTTTCTATCTCTTTACAGACACTAACAGAGGCCATAGGCTACGGTCATATTTCTGACGCCATTTTTATTATTTCGCCGAGTGTTTCATGGTCCACTATTACATAAACTAAAAGCATACGGCATTCAGAGTAAATCTCCGCTGGGTAGCTTAGTTTCTGAGTAGTCTAGCCCTCAGGATTAACGCGGGACGCGCCCTCTCTTTTCTGCACCAAGTTCAGTGAGTTTGCCCCAAGGTTCTATCCTTGGGCCGTTGCTATCCTAAATTTACACCAACGACCTTCCGAAAGTAATCCTCAATAACACCTTGTAATATGTTGATCACTAAAATTTGGAACTCTCACGATCCTCACATTCTACAGGCTGACCTCGATTCTGTCAAGCGA
>LUCH01017714.1:0-26755 GCA_013368495.1 Paragonimus heterotremus
AGAATAGAAAGTGCAGTTCGTAATAGATGAATACTTTCACTGTTGAGAGAATGATAACTTCTGATACTTCCTGTTCGTTCATTTCGCGGAATAGTGTTGATTTGAATTACCCCACCCCGAGTCTCTGACTCAAACGTCTTACCTGAGAGAGAACAAGATACTAATTTTTTTCCCAAGCGGATCTTATCCATAGCCAATTACTCACTTGGCGAGGAAGGGCTTGCCTAACCGGAAGACATAGTGCATAAGACATTAATGTCCGATTCTGGGCACTGCTGCGCGCTGTAGATGTTTTTGGAGTTACATCAAGCTTTCAGGTAATATCGGATTTTTTTCGACCGTATTGGATAGCACGCCAGCGGTCACAGTCAACCGTTTGGCGATGGAAGTTCTCTTTGCTTGAGAGTACTTCTACTCTCTATCTTCCCTACTCAGAAAACAGCAATGTCGTGACTATAGAAATAGTTCTGCCGTATGCACATAGAGTCGGGTCTTTTTACTTAAATACCCTTACCCGGCCTGTAGTGTGACATATAACCCCGTGAGTGCATCTGATTTTCGTTTGATTGCTCTGCTTTGGCCTGCCTGTAAAAGTTGCACCTTGCCAGGCAGAAGTCTTACTCAGCGTTGCTCTCTGGACCGGCTGACCGCCCCGCCAAAATAGCAGAATAGACCAGGTGCTGCAGAATATTTCATGGTAGCAAAATAGAGTATGATGTTGAGCCACAGTTGACACTCCTGGTTTCCAGTTAAAATAATACGTGGAATCGATAGGGAAAACTCTCAATTTCAAGTCATTGTATCGTTGCCTGCTCTGCTACGTGATCCCGGTTTCCACACACGGGGCTCGACTGATAAAGCGTTGGGATGGCACACAGAGGACATTAGGTGCGGAGATGTTCAGTTGACTCTCGTTAAAGACTCGTTGTGTGCTACGTGGTGGTCCCATTATTACACAACCATATGTACGCTAGGGGCAATTGTCAAAGAGTGATAGGTGTTTATATTTTTCTCTAGAACAGGTGGGATTTCACAAGTATCTGATAGGAAAGAATAAGCAGATTCGGAGTTCACTCTCTCTTTCGTAAATAGGCTCACGTCTTTCCGTCACCACAGGCGAGGGAGTTTTACAACCATGTTGTAAACCCTCCTAAACTATACGCCGGTTCGTCCTTGCTATCGTAATGCACTTGACAAAATTCGGATTCTTCTCCCGGTAATAATTAACGTGGAAGTCTCGGTCCCGAAAAGTATTGCGACCGTCCCTGTATTCGCTCCCAAGACATGTCAAAAGACGAGTACGAAAAAAGAGCTTTGTTCCGCCCCAAAACATATGCGACAAAGACGACAAATACAAAGTACTTATATGATGCGCAGTGACTTTATGAACATTTCCGAATCGTAAGAAGAAGAAGGACATTTACCGAGAGAAAATAGTTAGTGTCACTAATGGGCACAGCGGAATAAAAAGTCGAACGGGTAAAAACTAACCAAGGTCACCTCTCGGCCGCTCTAAGCAGGTCCATTAACTAGGGTAAAGTCAATCGTCTTTTTTCTCAAGGAGTGAGGCGGTTTTTAGACGGAAAGAAATGGACGCCCTATCAAACTACCGCTGTGATTTTTGAGATACGACCGCTAACCGCATCAGTCACCTTTGCCTATACATAGAACTGTTCAGATAAACGAATTTGATTTTTCCAACCCTGCTCCCACTAAGAGTGTACGCAGACACATACCATCGCTAATCTTGAGCTATTGTAGACCAAGGCACGGTATGTATCAATGAACTGATATGATCAACGTGCCTGAAATGTTTGGAGCTTCTCATGAGTCTTCACAGACTAAAACCAAGTAATCGGCACAATTCAGCTGACCTAGTTCGATATCATTGTGTGTATGGTATCACCCTTGTCAAAGTTAAAGTCGATGTGCGATAGTGAGCAATCTTTTAGAGCTCCACTAACAATTGAAAATAGGTCTATCACAGTCCTGGTGATGTCGACGCATCTCATTGCGCAAAATTTGAATGAGATCTACATCGGGCAAAACCTTGTTCAATAGACAACACAGAACAGATTTGTTATTAGAATCGAGCGCTCCAGTCAGGATTGCAGTCCGAAGTAGCCTGGCGTTATAAATTGTAAGTCGGCTCAGTAGATTAATAGAAACGAGTGTGATGGAATGAAGTTTCAAAGAGTACTGACGGTGGCTTCTTTGTCAAATCAACGCAAGATTGGTTTTTATGCGCACGATGTGCGATTCATTTGATAGCTGGTTGTAGAGCATTTGGTAAACGATTGGTCAGCGCACTATATATTAATTCTGTTGGAGGAATGTTTCATTATCGCGCTTGTTGTATCACCAAGCTGATACTTCAGGTAGAACTTCAGTAGATACTCGATGAGTGTGTCGAAGGGCTTCACAGTACCCCCGTGTATGTGATTCCGTAGACACATTCATCTCTGTAGGTTATATGAAGGAGCACTAGACTTTCTAAGGTACAGTTGAAACGCAGTTACAGTTATCTTTCGTGATGAGAGTCTCCGTACAAGGAACACCTTTTGAACCTGTGAATTGTTCATCGTTGCATTGTTCATTCACCCTCTTCCTAGCAGGTGTTGCGCCAACCTTCGCACATTGAGCATCGTGTCTATGATCCCTAGTCGCATGAAAGCTAGGCCACTTTGCGGGATAGTATCAGACATTCACCTATTCACATTCGGCAGTCAGATGCCATACAACGCATTGGGTGTGTACTGCTGTTTTTCAAATCCCGCATGTTGTATCTGTTTGTTCTACTATCTCCAGAGCTGCGTATTATTGTTATCCCTGTTGAACTAGTTCAGGACTGCTCCCTTGTCATTGGCTTGCACCCGTAATCGCAATTTGAGTTTCCTGTACTGCTGTTGTCACTCACGTTGTCAAGGTAAGGCATTTGCCACTGTAGGGATGTCCGTTAACAAAAGGACATATTTGATGCGGGGCGACTCCCCTGAATTGTATCGCGAAACGAAAGTCCAAAATCAATGCGATCAGTAACAAAACTATTGCTGATGGGAACATCACCCGTTTCACACATGACTTCATAACTGACCCGATTGAACGCTCGCCACTCTTGGGCATACTGTTTCTAGCGCTGTTTTGAATCCATCCGAAACCCACCGTTTTCACAGTTAGGTCTGTTCTGTCTAAGACAGGATAGGTCATAAACGAACAGTGACGAACGGGAATGTGATATTCAGCAAACTTGTCATCTTTATACCACATTGTCTGCCCACATTCAGATAAGAACATATGTGGCTGTTTTTTCCTGCAAAAATGACAAAGTATCTCCATTTCTGAAAGAATTCTGCGTAAGAAAGCGACGAAATTGATGTGGACCGTAGGCCTGCTTGTGTTAGCAATGAGCGATTACATATACGATTACTTATACAGTCAAGTTTTTGACATTCCTCAATGTACCCTTCGAACTTTTAACAGTTATAAATACTTGAAAAAAGGATGGGCCAACCACGTAATGATAAAGCGTCCGATAGGATTCGGATTTTCCACCATGAACTAAACAAAACGACAAACCTTGGTCACGAAGAATACCGCACCTGAACCGTACTCACAGGCTACGTTAACTTGATTTCAAATGAGGTATCTTGCCGCGCTTTGACCACATTCAACCACGAAACGTGTCATGTTTTACAAAATGCGACCAATAGAAAGCTAACATTTAGGTTGTTTTAGTTGATCGCATATATAAAATACTCCTGTGTACGCCCAGAGTCCGATCTTGAGCAACATATGAACCTCGGTGCTGTTTCGAAATGCTGCTATCAAACGCCCGGACGGTTAAATCTGAGTTTGACAGATAAAATCGAACACTTGGTTTCCGTGGTTTTCGTTCGGCTTTTATTCGTACGTATTCCATTTTTTTCTAATTTAAATTGAGAAAACTACGGTGTACAGTTGTATAATTTTTCCCCATCGGCCTCAAGCGGTGTGTTTAGCATTCGAAATATTTACGAGTTGATGATCTTAATTTTATGCTTTATGCTACGTTGGAATGTGCAAGTTGCAAATAAGATCGTTTTTCACTAACATGAAATTAGTAACTGTTTAGAGATGGGACTTTGGTTGTAGTAGACTGATCTATATTCACGTTCGACCGCAGTTTTTGACTTCACATGGACTTTTCTCTTGAACCTCTTCGGACTCAAATTTCATAAGGGTTGTAGTTTGTCAGTAATGTGTATCCTTACCACAATAAGGATTGGTTACGTATATGCATATATGCGTGTAAATATACCCAATCCATGTCATCTTATATATATATATAAACGATCAAAGATTTCTACGTGTTTTTCATGCTGAATTTTGGTTAACGTTTCTTTAAGTGCTGCATTATCCTGAGACTGTTCAGAACTAGTGGCGTTGAGTTGTGGAGGAACGACACTGTACTGGAAGAACATATTCAACTCCTTGGTTTGGTGAAAAGTAACGGCGTGCGAACGAGCCACCATATTCCCAGTGAAACAATGAAACAATTTGTAGCAGCATAAGATCTTCGAAGCAAGTTCATGATATCTACATGCTACCGCTGAGGCAGCTCGCATTAAATTTCACAGAAGCCTACAATGGGCAGCAAACTAACTAGTTTTAATTGCATGTTTTCTTTCTAAAAGGATGATCTATCAGGCGAATGCAATTGACTGCACAACAAACAAAAAAATAACAGCACGCAAACTGAGGGAAAGTGTAAATCCGTTTGAAAAATGATTGATCGTCCGCTGTAGGTCGGGCGGTCGATTTGCCTCGAGGATGAAACATTTGTTCCAGATTGGGTCTGAACGCCTCAGGTGAAATGACATTTCCTTTCCCAGATGTAATGAACTAGCGACGAGAAAGCAGTCATTCACCAAGCGCCATTTGCTCGATCGTCATCAGTTATTAATACCGTGGACGCTGGTCAGTTCGTTCAGGGCAGCTAATGAGAACTGTCGCAGAACCGGACGGTTTGTGTTGTTGTTCTTCGAGGCAGCGCGTTATGTTATGCCTCTCAAAGCAACGGGTTACCGTGTTTCTGATACACATTTTCCCCAGGCATGCATGACAAGACTTTGCAGGACAGTTATTGGAAGTGCTGTGTCGAATGTGGTAACCCCTGTTTGACTGTTGACTGTTTGACTGTTTTTGACCCGCTGAGCATTAAAGTATATGCGAGTGGAAACAGAAAAGGTCTATCTTGAAGTCCGTCTAGTTTACTAACTTCATGGACTCTATGCCCTAAAGTTGATAGAATTTTGCAGTCCCATAGGCTTTATTCAGCCAGTCCTTTACAAGCAAATGTGGCTGGTCGTTCTGGTGTGATAATTCATTGGTGCCTAATGTGAAATCATTGGCGCAGTGAATGATACTGTTACATCATAGAAGCGTGATCGGAGATCACAGTGTGACCGTGACGATGACATACTACTGATATACTATAACAACAGTGACACTGGAGTATTGGACTTCTTTTCGAAAGGAGCTGACCGGATAAAGTCTGTGGGAATGCGACAGCTGCGATCAACTGTGAGTGATCTTTAGTTTCAGTTATCTAAAATCCCTTACCAATTATCAATAATCGAAATATCACGTCAGCATAAGCAAAACTCATGTAGTGCGAACTGACGTCATCCAAGAAGTAAATGCTACAGTATGTTCAGCCTGCTTCTTTGGATCGATACCACGGGATGGATGGCGATCTTTGTGGTTTTAGACAGATGCAATCGGTGAAGCGAGATCATTTCAGCTTCTGGCATGGAGGAAGGTGCGCCGCTGATGCTGTTTGGCACAGGTAAGCCTTTGGCCTTCTGACTTATGTGTATGAGCGTACGGAAGTTTGCTGAGCGACCTTGGAGCCCAAACTATATCATCCGTAGTCTTCCTAATGCTTCGTCTTCACGGGTGGATAACACCAAATGAGGACATCCGCCGAATTTATCTGAGCGAAACAGTCGCAGGGTCTAGTATATCAAAGTTCTTCCTTGGTAAAATAAACACTCTTGTGCCAGAGGCTTCTTCACTGGTCATGAGAAGAAAGGTGCACTATTACCCCTAGTGTAATTATGAAATGGTGAGACAACCAAATTTGGAAGAGATCCATTTGGAAAAATCTAGACTTCGGTTGGATTCGAACCAGCGACAGAAACACCATACCCAAACGCGGCAAGCGCTCTACCAGCCGAGATACGAAGCCACGCCGGAAGCTCAGAAATGTCACATTCGGACCTAGTTCCTCACCCAACCAACTGCGTCATATGGAATCCACCAAATGATCCAGCCGATTGATTACCCAAGCAGGAGTTCTCGATCAGTTCACGCTGGAATCCAACAACGCCACCGATAAGCATTGATATTAAATTACTGATAAGTAGTTTGGCAGATTTGATAGTTTAGAAGAGATCCATTTGCGAAAAGTCAAATTTCCCCAAATAAAACAGTGTTGTCTAAATTGTTGGAGCCTTACTTTTCATCTTTGTCCCAATGGGCTCTTGTGACATTTATTGAATTGCAGGTCTTGTTTAGAGGGTCCTATTACACCTGGAGACTGTTAGTATGCGCCTTCATAAGAACTTCATTGGTAGACAGTCGCTGATAGCTTATGGGGCATTCACGTCTACGTAAAGAACAAGTTGGTTGTACCGATAGGTCAACAGATTCCAATTATGTCAACATATTAACAAAATGTCTCTGGTCATTTGCTACTTCGCATGTATCAAGTACAGTCGTTTCTGTGTAAGGTAACGTGACCTGAAACCGTTCTACTTTGCCAGACTGTCTTCTCAAATTCGTGAATTGTGTACATTATAAAGTCCAGCACTTAGTCCCTATATATATATATATATATATATATATATATATATATATAATATAACACTGTGTGCGTCGAATTGTGTAGTCCGTTGTGATGAATATGTTGACAGCACCTTGTAGCGATTTTCAGTATGGATTGGAAACATTCCTTACTGGCTGCTTTCGAAAAAACCCCAAAGTGAACATGTCGTGCCCGTATTCCCAATTTTCTGAAACAACTTTTCAAAATTCTAAACATTCATGTTCTGTCCACGCTATTTTGATATATATCACGTATTTCGTCAGCCTACTATTGTTTACTCCTTGGCGCAATCAAGTTTGAAACTAAAACTTTTTGTGCAAAATGGACACTATTATGTTCGTCATGTTTTCGCTTACGCGATACAAATACATTTGTGCCGCTTTACTCACTTACTACATTCTTAGAAGCCAAAACGTTTCAAGGTTACTTTGTTCTCCACAGAAATTCTGTATATGGAACGTTTCTCTTAAAGTAAAGCAAAAAAAATGAAAAAGGTGATCTTTTATCAGTGAAAAATGTAGAGAATATGGTGGATGACGTAAGATTTCTATATCCGGCTGTAGAAATTTTTCGAGTATTCGTTTTGTAACATGAGGTCCAGCATTCTCATATCAACGTGTGAATGCTCTCTTATAGATCAGCGGTGATTGTAGCGTTCCAAGATCGTCATTGAACCACTTCAAATTCTTTACTGTATGACATCACTGTGATTGTTTAACAAGGGTTCGGAATGTCACACTGGGTTAATTCGTTAGTATGTAACCGAACCGTAAACATGACCTCCTTCGGGTGAAAGTCACTTCTGGACGTCATTCAAGAATATTCGTTTTTTAAGCCACTATACATAACTTCTTTTATTCTTGTTCATGGTTCATTTTTAGTCACAAATACTAACACATGACAGAAGTGGGTTGTGTTTATTTTCAAATAACAACCAAATACGCGCCTCCAAACGTATCTGAATTTCCGTCAATTCACACAACATCCACAAGTGAAACGTTAAACCTTTTCGTCACATACATACTGGTTCTTCTGAGATTAGCTTCAGCAACTTCTTTTCGTTGATCATGTAGACGAATTAGGAGTCGCTGGTCACGAGAAATGTCTTCGAAATCTATATCCTAATCTGTGAACGTTGCATACCATTCTCGGACTTTTTTCTGGATGTATTCTTGCCAACAGTTGCTCGTATTGCTATGACCACAAAATACGTTTGACCTTAGAAGCCACTTTTTGCCGGATACGTGAAAATACAGAGCAACGAATACAAACACTGTTTTGATTGGCTAACATGTATCCTCATCCGTTGTCTGTTCAGCGACAGTATCTCTGTTCACACGTTCCACGCAGTGCTTATACAAGTTTCCAATCGTTGCTTCCCGAAGTTGAGGTCTTATTAGATAGTTTTGGTGGGACAACTATTGGGTTTAACGTGCTCACTTAGCTACCCAGCATTTAGTTTCTCTTCCCGCTAGCCAGGACCTCGAACTAAAAATGCCTCTTGTCATCCTTACAATATATCGTCCTTTTAATCTGCAGAATGAGTATGTATAGTGGTTTTTGAGAATCATTTCTGATGTTTGGGTTTTTCGGTCCTCGCTCCCAGGCCAACATTTCACACCGTGTTGTATTCTTACAATATAGCTTGTGCTAACGTAGTGGTAACGGCGTTGATAATCAATCGCCGTATCGCTAGTTTGAACCTCGGATGTTTCGATTACGTCTACCATAGTTTGACTAACCTGACAATATAGACATACGTTGCAAAAAGCTCTTCATTTAAGCCTAGTTTTTGCTTTTCTTCACGTGTTTTGCACTTCCTCTTTTCAGACAGGTATCATAAACGAAAATCTTGACAAAAACAATAAGCATAATACTATTTAACAAATCTCACCACACGTTATATATAGTTCACTTCGTATTTATCCATGTTAGCCGTTTGTTTGTTACTTCTCATCAACTTTCAACATTTGAGGTTGGTGTTTCGTCTCTATTTTTCTCAGCATTGCGTGCTTGTCACGTGATTAGCAAGGCGCATTAATGTGGTCTCGCAAGAAACTTACGATATCTCAAGTAACGGAACACAATTTTCGTCACTTGAAGCCCTCAGCAGACAAGAAGTAAGACGACTCTCAAACGAGCTTCACTTGCCACCCAGCCAGAAGGCATGACACTGGTATACAGCGCTGTATTTATAGGACTAGGTCACCTGATGAACCACTCAGGTGCAAACTGTACTTGTGTAAACCAGTCGTAAGTTTGGTTTCAGTTCGCACAGTCATTTTCATATTCCGAAACCAGAAAGATCAATGGACGTTTGTTCACAAACGGACAAATTTGTGGAACCCTACTTTCGTGGTTTCGGAAGCACTTCTGTGGAGCACTTCTCGGCCCACCGGGTTTGCTTGCTTGTTAAGATTTTTTTCCAGTGTTTGTTTGGTTCATATCGCATTTACGCCTTGGGCACTGCATGTCAGTGCTGTTTTTTGAGGTTTTCACTCTCATCGCTCAGTTTCCGGTTAATCATTTTACATTCACAAGTAGGCGATCTGTGGGCAAACGTTGAAACAAATCGAGTACAAACGGTTTCATGTTCTACGTCACTGTGACTACTCTAAATGAGCAGTGGCATTGTTTAACAGATTGACGCCATGGGTATCCGTAGACGATTTGGTCAATTTCTCCCTGTGTTTCGATTACACAAGTCTGTTACATCGCCGCCGTTTGTGTTGAAATGCGGAACTCAATCCGTAGAGTGCTGGAAATGTGCCTGGTTGTAACAACCTGCCATCCTTGTCAGTGTATCGCATCTGTACGCCGAGCATGCCACCTGTACGTTGTTCCCTTTAAATGAAACGTCCGCGTTGGGCGTTTACTTCACCATTAAGCACGATTTCTGATCATCTATTATGTTTTAGAATATCAAACAGTATTTGTTTGGTAGCCTCTTCGACAGCAGTCGATGTACTCTCTGTTGGCACGTATGTGAGTACTATAAATACACAATCTTTTTTTGGGCACCGATGGGATTTGACTGGCCTTCCAAATCTGGTGAAACTTTGATCATTCACTGAAATCGACTAAGGTTTGACTTGCCCTGGAGGATCAGTATGATCCCCACTTCAACTTTACCGTAAGATTCGACTTTGTCGTGGGCAGAAGTCCCAGTCACGAGTCACCTATCCGGAACATTATTAGACGGCGAACTCGAATGGATGACAACGCCTAGGATCGTAAATGCACATTTTTGAAGGTGATATTCATTTAGTTCCAGCGTTAGGAGGAAGCTCATCAGAGCAGTTTACTATTCCATTTGTTAGGGTCTATGGACATCAGAAACGCCAGGTGGAGGCAGAAAAGGAATAAAGTGAAAATGAGTGGACTGTTCTGTTAGGACAACAGAATGCTAATTACTTTCTGGTCTTTCATGCTGTAGAAGATAGTTTTGAGGGACTCTGTCCAGAACTTCTTACTCCTAATTTTGATTTATCAAGCAACAGGATATCGGGTTTTTGCGACGACTTTCGCAAGAGCTAGTAATTTAAAAGCCTGATTCACATTTGATAATCGGGATCTAGGACAAAATCTGACCTTGGCGGTCGCTGTTACTGTAAACCGGTCATTGGGTGGACTGTGTTCCTCAAACCAACAAAGTGAATCAGTTGTGTTAGTCGCCTTAATTGTGATGTATTTTTACCGTAAGGTTCGGCCGCCTCACAAATTGGCCAATCATGATTTGCCTACCGTTCCTGAGGTCGTTAATATACCTAGCTGTTTGCATCATACTGTGTGGCTCGGAAGGTGTCGGATGATTTCGTCCAGTTCATCCCTCGATCCCAAACCTTTATCAAATTGGATGATCTCGTTACCAACACAACCTGCCTTTTCCACTTGTTTCTTACATTTCTCTTAATTAATAAAGTTACAGTCTGCATTGATTGTAGTGCATGCTGTTCATGCCATAGTAATTTATCACACTATTCGTTATGACTCATTGGTTGGATTAAATACCAAAACTTCGCCAAGTCCCGTTATGCTTATCACCCCATTGAATTGTGCTTATACTCAACGGATGGTGGTTGTTCCATGACAGTCCTTTTATGTGGTTATCGGAATCATTTCGTTTTTTTCTCATCACTGTTACGCGGTGGAAACAAAAATATTTTGTGGTCACGTTCCGGGGGCGTATTCGTGTACATTGCTATTTTTAGTGTATGCCTCTGCATATTTTTCGGTGATTTATCATGCTGACGCGATGTTTCATCTTCCTTTTGCCACTGTTTCTCACGGAATCCCACCATACATATTTTTATCGTCCTTATCTACCAGGTATGTCAGCATCTTCGTCTGCTTTCAGAATTTATGGAACCACGTCCTCGTATCGAGGCCATCGTTGGTGGAATATCCATTCAAAAACAGACTAGACTCTTGAGCTATCATCCGGAAATCTTGGTCGCTACTCCTGGGCGTCTTTGGCATTTTATACAACAGGTGGGTAACGTTGTTCTGTCGCACGTTTCGACACAGCAGCCTTTATCAGACACTTGAAAGTTTGTTCGAATCTTCCTAGTACTACTTTGTCGTTTACGCTGATGTGGTTAGACGACTAGCGTGTTTGCTACTGGCACAATAGGCAAACGACACTATTCCAAAACGAGTGTGTCTAGTGACGAATTTGACTGTAATCTACCATTAGTTGGATAGAGAATTGTCTTTAAAATTTCTATCCCAATGTTTTCATTGCACTCCAAGCGACATTCAGTTAGTATGTTTTACTACTATTCCTCCATTCACACACATTTTTGACCTGCTTCACATTGTCCCGAAGCTTAGTATTTTATCGTTGCCTTTCTCTGATCTTATCTGGTCAGCTCACATCCGTTGTGTGGCGCCTAAAATCTGTCATGATCAAAATCATCTTATAAACGGCATTCCAGATAACATCATGCCGCAGTCACTAGTGTGTGTCTGCTTACTCAGCACCTAGTTCGTCGCGTTTTCATCCATTCTCGCAGTTCGTTTTGTTGTCCTCATTGTGTCACATAGCACTTTCTGACGTTACGCTTCGGATCAGTTAAAGCAGCTTGCGACTATGTCCTCGCTTGACAGTCTTGTGATTACTTCCGGTGCAGTTCTGAACAACGAGCAGAACGACCAAGACTACATGAATATACAGCGTATGTGATCCAAGCTGTTTGAACCGTGCATTTCTATTACATCGGTTACTGCCCGATTACCTGATGTGAAACTCTATGCGCTGTGTTGGGGATTCAACATGGGTTTTCCGAATGTCCTATGTGGCCAGTGGCTGATATTTAACATTTTTGTGTGACTACCTATTAGTAAAATGTAGATGGAACGTTGTCCATACATGATCGCAGTGTGCATATGCCGTGTCTTTTGTCCAGCCGCAACAGGAAATACTCATCAGACTCGATTTTTGTTTTCATTGGGGCTCATCATCATCCTTCGTGAAGGTTTGGATTCCTCTACATGTACCTGTGAAACGACTGTGTTAACTAGTACGTCACGCTTCCCGGTTGTTACTGTACATTTTATTATGATCACTCAGTCGTTCCTAACGTGAACGATGGACCGGATCGGAGTTCACGTCCGACAGATGCGGGTATATGACCTACTTTTTAGCAAAGTACGAAATTGTTGTTTCTTCCTGATGTGAGAACAACTACATTGTAAAGCTTGTGTTAAACGGTGATAGTGCTGCTTAATTGATATCAGTCGAAATCCTCGGTTATTTACGATAAAGTTGGAATATATTTGGGAATGCAAATAGACCGAATTGCGTATTCGGGCACTTTTGTCCACTTTACCTACGAGGTCAAGGTTACTAAAAGCAGGAACCTTCTGTGTTGATTATACGTACATCTATAAAACTGCTGAACTAAATTATTCCACGGATTACGTGCCGCAAAATGTTGTTTTATGTCACATTGTTCGTTTCAAACTGAACAGCAAATATTACGCGACTAGTAGTTACCGTGCTTAAAGCGGGCGATAACAATTCGATGAAGTATTTGTACCTTTCCTATTTTCCATCAGGAAGAACCACATGTGCTCACCGTTCGTAATGCTAACATTCTTGTCGTTGACGAGGCTGATAAACTAATCGAAGCAAATCATTTTGAAGAACTACGACAACTCTTCAGTTGGCTGAATGAACTGCTTGTGGATAATCAGTCATCTAAAGACGCGATTGCATCTCCACAGCCACTCAGTCGTTCGGTGACAAAACGAAGACAAACGCTGGTATTTTCCGCTACTCTTACTTTCGTCCATCATGGTGCAATGAAACCAGGTATCGGAGCGAAACATCGTAAACGTTCAGTATCCGGAAGAGATACGATGACGAAATCCCTTAAACTTGGTAAGTGTGAACTTATTTCCGACTGACTTGTCTCATACCTCTCCAGGCTTAGGCATCTGTGTGTGACTTTTGTTAGAAATAGTATCCTCCAGTGTTTCTTCGTCGTGTTCGCGGATTTGCTTTCAGTACAGGTTGTTTAACTTGCAGTCACACATTTTCCACAGTATTTTGCAACTGTTTTTTGGCATTTCAGTCAACCAGTTCAATATCCGTTACTACTAAACTGTCTATAAATATCGACAGGCATCTTTATCCGGGCATATCTCGTTCGTATAGGCTATTCTCGTTTCCAGCTCACTCGAGAGAACTCCCGGCAGTTTAGAATATGCAGCACAAAGCTCCTTTTTCGAACCACGGTTGCCTTCACTGCCATTACCTAGGTTTCGGCAGTCTGACCTTATATGTCGCATAGTTTGATAGTGAGAAACATAACATGTTGACTTCACAATACAGTGGGATAGGTTATTCGACACATAGTGGTTGGAATCAAGAGGTCGCCAACATTAGATGCCTACTATTAGTGGGCTGTTTGCTGTTTATTCAGGTTGTATCAAATTCGGTTCTAGGTACCAAATTCTCTTGTGTATGTGTATTGTCTGTTTCGACTGCAGTGGAATCCCTTCTACGAGGAGTTAGCTACTCTGCTACGATCGACTCGCAACCCCGATGTTATTATAGTAGGCGAAGTCATGTTTCATCGATGCTGAATCGCACTTTGGCAATAAATATGGTTTAACATCAACTCGTACAGTCAATGGTACACAGTCACTACAGATCTGTAATAATCACCGGCTGTCGTTAACAAGCGCTCATTTCAGACATAATGCATATCAGTACACAATATGACGCCCTTCATTTGTGAACCGGGCTTACTCTCACATTGATTGTGCAGCCGTCAGTTATTGGCAGAGAGGTTTCATTCAAGAACACTGACACCTATAGAACATATGCTTGAGCTTTGATAATGCTTTCGTGCACTGTTTATTTATTCTTGTCTGCAGGACAGCGTTACCATCGTTCACAACAAATGATAGCTGCGAAACTGACCCTATCTGTGCTGAAGCAATCCTGTCAGACAAAATTAGGATGTAGATTGAAGCATATTATCCTTTTACATTCGAACTCCCTGTGGTTCCAAACCTCATGGACATTACAGGAGACAGGCACTACCGCTTATGGTGCGATGACCCGTAAACACTGGATTTCGAATAATTTTCAGAAAATCCCGGCCGACGCATCGGCAAAAGGGGTTAGTATGGATGTCATGCCTAGTCCGGTCGCACATCAGGAAATTTGGCTAACCGAGAGAGTTAATGATATAGCATCTGCTTTTGTATCGCGGACTGTTAGTTAGTTGTTTCGCTTCATACGTTCTATAGGTCTTAGAAGGTTACCCATCAGTGAACTTATCCATTGTACTTCATGAAGTCTGTTTTATTGAACAAATCACTCCGGAAGCACTTTAACGGGCTCTCTTGTTCAAAATCATTACTTCCGCAGATTTCTGAGGTTCTACTGTGACCTGTCAACCTAGAACTACACACCCATACGGTGATCTGCGGTTGCATTACGACGTTTCAGCGTTTCTCAACTACTGTCTAGACTGACTTAGTGTTGCCTCAGTTCGTGCAAGGTGTGAGACGGTGATGAGGGTTCCATCTCGCCCGTTCCAATTAATGTAACCAACTGGAAACTTCGGTCCTAACTGAGATGATCCTACTGTAGTTTCCATCTTTAGATAGAGAACTGAGACCATTTTTCGGAATCACATGGAAGTTAGCTTATCTCTTATTATTACTGTCATCCTTCGTCTACCCAATACTACTCGTTCAAGACATATTACGGAGCAAGTTAGCAGACTTCCGTTTCGAACCGTTGTATAACATGCACCTTCGTTTGTGAATAATATAGTACGTATATTTGGGAACTAAAGGACAGATGTTAACGACAGGAAGACGAAGGACCAAAAGCGACTACTAAAACCATGTGTGTATACCATGGGGGATGTGTCATCAAGGCAGATGAAAATGCACTATTGACCAGCGGATGCGGATACACGACAGCCATACAAATGAGTGTAAGCGTTCGTTGTCGTTTGTTTCTACATAACTTGTAAAGGATTTTGTACAATACACAGCTTCGCAAATCAAGCGACTTCTGCGGTTATAACAGAACGAACATGTGTAGATGTGATTCTTCAAATTCTGCAACAACTTCGTTTGCACTGCCGGCCAGCATTCTCGATCACAGTACTACGTTTGGTTCGGTTGATCTGTCTGCACTTTTGGAGCCCTTTTGACTTACAGATATGTCTGCCAAGTGTACATCCTCGGTGTCCTATTGTTGTTCATCAGCTCAGTTTGGGGACTACAATGACTGTCAAAGACCAAATATACCATCTGTCAGGGTCACCCACTCTCTCCATTTTTGATCGGTTTCGTCACATGCGGATTAATATATCTGTGTGCGGCATTCACTGTTTAATCAGTACTACTTATTTCCATGGGACTATACTGCTCTCAAGACACTGTTGTTTGACAATTTCCAAACATTATTTGTTAAACGCCATTTCTCGTTCTGTCCAGTTTTTTAGATGCGCTTTGCGTATCATTCCATTACTGCAGCGTTACCGTTAGTTCCACGCTAGATAATGAGGTCATAGTGGTTGTCGATGACAATGTGGAGAATAGAATGTAAACTGTTATTCCCAAGGTAAGGTCAGCATTCTTTGGCTTGGGACATCCTGAACGTCAGAAGGATACTTCATTGAAGTTTACGAGTCACATTTATGTGTTTTCAATCGATAGTCTTACTTTACAACCTCCAAACGTAACTTATAAAAGATGAAGATATCAGACGTACTATGGTCATTTACCGTCAAACCCATTGAACAGGATAAACAGGTAGACAAAAAAGAAGTTGAAAGATGAGTTTTCGTTTCGCTTACTCAAACCTTGATGATACACAGATTCGAATACCTAGTCCCTTTATTTAAAGTGCTAGTCCCATATTTATCACGCTATGTACTGCTTGCCGAGCACTCAGCTCTCTAATATAAAGTACGAAATCACTCGGTCATTTTGGAAACAGAAATGAAAGTGTAAGTTAAGAACGATGGGTCGTGTTCGTCCTTCTGACCGGCCTTGTGAACTACCTGGTATCTGGCTAGGAGCATTAAGTTATGTGATAGCCAATCAAGCTGGTTGACATGAAGGTTGCAGTTGTTTGACAACCTGTGTGTTTTTGACGTATTGGCAATGAATGAGGTAGGAAAGTGAACGCCAGAAGGAAGAGGTTCGTGGAATGAGGTCACACTCTCAGCTGCAACTTGGGTGTTTGTTGGCAAGTTGTTGTGTACCTCAGCTCGGTTGTTTGTTTGCAAGGTGTAGGCGCCTTGATGTTGTATGTTTGAATGTAGACGTAGCTATTTCTAGTGACTAGGTTCCCTCCCGTTTCCCTTTCTTTTCTTCTCTCTTCCTATACAGGGTTTGCTTTTTATTGTTCGTGGTTGTGTGGCAGTTGAGCATCTGTGTGAACCACTGATGTATTGCTGTCTATGATGATGATGTTGTGTACATTGAGAGTCATCGTGCGTGTCTAGACATCGGTTTTAAATTAACTTCCAGTCTTTCCTGTTTTATCTGAAGCTAAGATTTTTCTTGTAATTTTGTGGCGATTAAACAACAGCGTCGGTCATTGTTATACTGTTGTATATGTTGATACCATCGTGAACCCCGCGTTTTCATTTTTGATTCTCCTTTGTGCACATATTCTTCCTTAGTATGGAACCATCTTCCGTTCAGTTCAGTCGTGAAACCCTTGGTAGGTGCGAATCGCATTCGTCTTGCTAACGAGCCGCCTAATTTAGGGTATATAGCCAACGCAATTATTTGTTTCATGAACCTTATCCTATCTGATTGAATTGGAATTGGGCTGAACACTTCCATACTTAGTTGTGTTCATTTCGTTTGTTTTAAACCTTATTCACGGTGTTGTGTGTTGTTTTGAAGGCTGTATGTTAGTATGCAATTATGCTGGATGAGTTAGTATTCGAACATTGGACACAGTGACTATACGAAACAGTAAACGACAACAACTACTCAGCAGATTCTGAAGTTTTTCAATGTAAAATACTGAGTTCTCTTATTCCAGTTCACCGATAACGGTTGAAGACACGTCGCGAGATGTTAACGTTTCGTTTAATCTCTTCAGTCACGAGCATAAAACAGCAGAATATATAGGATATGCGGATAACAACAACAATAGAAACAATCCATGATTGGGTTTACATGAAACAAGGACTGTTATCAATTACAGGACAGAATAACTGCGGGAGTCAACAGTTTATGCACACACAGGGCCGGACGGTGGGTATTGATTAACATTCCCTCGAAGAAGGCAAGCCATTTCGGATTCTGATTACGCATCAATACTTGGAACGAGTTGATGGGGTCAACAACGTGACCTGTTTCCGCGATATGTTTTGCAATGGATGACGTCGGATTTTGTCTCAGTCGCTCTGTTGTCATTAGCCATTGCATCATGGCGCGTACTACTTAAGCATACGTTCTGCCATTCTTTGTCGTAAGCACAGGTCTGTTTTTCCGACAAAGACGTCACCGTAACTGCAACTGAACTTAGGTCGCAATTGAGGCAACTAACACGTGATTGAATTAAAGGTATCTCAACCGATAAGAGCGATGCTCTAACCACTTATCATATGGCCAATCTTGGCCCACACTTGTGACAAAGCGAAGAGGCGTCATGTAGCGGAATATGGTTTTGAACGTCGAAAGTTCATCGCGGTGATGGGCAGACAGAGGTCTGTGGACAAAATCAAGGGTCTTTCCGTTTTCCAGCAGCCACCAGGTCCAGTTGGTCAACCCAGTTGGACTATTTTCTTGACTTCAACATTTAAGTCTTCAGTTAGTCACATCATCAGCATTGAGGCATTTGGTGAACGTCATAGAGACGTCGGTAAAGTTGATCTTTGATTACTTTACGGCAGTTAAGTATCATTGAGAACCACTGATGTATTGCTTTCTATGATAATGATGATGTCCTTCGTGTTGCTACGTCTTAGAGTAGGCATAGATATAGAAAGCTTATCTCAGGCCTCGTTTACTCCACATGAACCTTCGAGTCTTATTGTGCGGTGCCTACTGCTAATTAGAATCCGACTCATCAGGGAAGCATTAAACCTTATACTCAAAACGACATCGAAATCCGCATGAATCTATGATCTTTTCATTGGATTCTTTAGAATTTTGCAGGTTCGTGATCTTTTATACATGCCTGACTATGTTGGAAAAATGCAGAAAAGCATGATGCAAAGGAAGTGAAAACAAGATAAAAACATCCCCGTTCCCTATGTTAAAAATCCTAGCAGATACTTCAATGACTGTAATGTTCCAGTCAGATAGTACACCATCAACCTTTTTGTTAACCATCCTGTCTTTGGGATAACATCTGTAAGCTACAAAAACAAAAGATCATCTACATCATACTGATGAAGTTCTATACATATAATTGTATACGGAGGTAATGATGGATGTTTGCACCAGGAATAGATTAGAACGTCAGTTAGATTGCAGAGTTAGTGTCCCGAATGCATGCATCTGAGAGGCAATGCACATCGGTGTTAATATCTTCCAAGTTGCAGACTACACTTCTTTGTTGTTTTATACACATTATTGTATGCACGTTGAAACCTGCTGGTTCAAAAGGTCTAATAAAACGGGATGAGCAGGCCAGATGTGGTTTCAAATGCCCAATGAGACGTGACTGTATTGACGAAACGAAAAAATAAGGTATTTTATCTGAGGGGCATCACAGGAAACGACGGCATTCATATCAACATTCACACTTCCAGTTGATTGCAGAAGGTAGTGAGATTCAAATTTGTCAGAAGAGGATAAAAAATGTTTGCATACAGTGAATGAATGCGTTTGTTAGCGTGGCAACTCATACTAGAAGCGTGACTTAATTGATTGTGCTTTGTCTGTGATCTGTGTGTGGGCTTGATGTCACCAGGTTTACTTGGAAGGGTTCTACCTGAGGTTTTATCAAGGATCTGTTCTGCATACAGCAGAGTAAAACGCTGTTCAAGATCAGTCGGAAACCAGTACATCGGTTCATACGCTGTCATGCTGCGTTCCGGCTATCCAAAGTGTCTAATGCATTTTTAGCCGGGGACTGCCTCTCGTCAGACGTCCATCATTTGGCCTGCTCAGCTTGGGTAACCCTATTTTTGTGGTCAGCTCACTGTCCAATTTAATCTAGTTGATCTTCAGGACGTACAGTCCTCCACATCACGTCAGGACTCAGCTTCTTCGGCCGCCGTGCTCTCGGAACTCCTGGAAACCATTCCTGCTTTTCCGGACCACCGGTGACAAATGGACAGGTGCTAATAACATATTTCGTGATGGAGGATCAGTTCAACAATATTTACTGTGCATAGATGCCAGGAGCACTGAGAAAAGCACTTCCAGTCACAATTTACCTGGTCTTTTGCACGAGCTGTTCTAAATTGGGTGTTACTTGTGTGTCTTCGTTTGTGCTTGCGTGCTGTCTTGTAGAACTCGCGGTCCGAAAACAAAATTGGTTTACTGGCGACATCCATTTTGTTCTCTGTGGTTTGAAATGTTGGGAAAGTTTTCTGGTCGTCTACACTGACGTGCAGCAACATTATCCTGTTCTTCCTTCTCCTTAGAACTTTGCAAACAACGATGTCCTCCACAAAACTGGATGGTTTCACTCAAGATTGAGTAGAACTGTTCCTGAAAAACCGACTCGCAGACCTAACCTAGACGAATGATATCGCCCAGAAGTGTTGTGCAGCTCGACGATTTACGTGTCACGCTACGTTGCTTCGCATCGTTTAACTGCATCGTGCTTCTTCACGACTGTTAACAGTTTTAATGTACTCGGGGATTTTGACTCACGTTTCGAATAGCCCCAATGAATTCATGAAGAAAAAAATGGTATGCCGAACAGTCTGTTTTCAGTTATTTATCATCAGACCAATTACGTAACATTTTGTGCCATCGTAGTTGTCATGCGAACCATGTCGCATCACTACGTCGGACGGTTTCGCGTTGGGGAGCAATTAGATGATTAACTTGACCTTCGGAGGTGTCAAGTGTGTAATGGGAGGCCATGGTAGCCGTAGAGCCTGGTGAAGTTTCCTCTGAACGCACAACTGTGAGTGATGCAATTGAATTCCAATCGCTTCCGCGTTGGCCAGAACACGAAATTTAACTCCTCCGGACTGACGATTGTGCAACTGAAAATGGACTGGAGAGCCACTTCCGGTGAGACTTGGTGCCCTGAGTCAACGAGGTGCACCAGAATTGCACTCCAACTTGACTTCACCCTGCCATTAGCCAACTCTGTAGAGTGGTGTCCACGTATCCTCTGAGAACGGCGCCTAGTCGTGCGACGGACGTATATTCTGTTCGGTAACAGCATGTGGAAGAGTAAATGCAAAATGGAGCTACAATTTTGAGTAACGTATTTCTGAGATGTATGTAAACTATCGGGTTGGATCTGAATGATATTCGTAATTGCGTCGCCTTGTAAGTCAATGCAATGGCGATTTCTATTCTACGAGTCACTAGTTCAGCCAACGCTTCGTCTTTATAGCCTAATATCATGTTGTAACGCTGAATAATACGACCTCAAGCTATCCCGACTGATTGCAAACGATTCAGCAATAAGGCACGACAAAAGTTGTTTGTATATTTTCAATAGGGCATTATTTAGGGAATCAACACAGCAGCTGGCTTCATTGGCTTTGCTTCGGTCTTGACCGACGACTGTGTTGGTCACCCCATGACATGTTCCAGGGTTGTTGTTCGGTCCGTGCATATGTCCTGTCTGGTGCACTTGTTTGTCCTTTCGGTGAGCGCCGTGATGCGCATCCCAACTGAGATCATTTCGTCTCCAGTCGTTCGTGACACGTCATATAAACCAACTTCTTTTCCGAAGTATGGAGTTTAACTCTCGGTGTTGTCAGTTCCGTGTGCCTATCAATAACATTTAGGGGGGGAGACGTTCTCTACGAATGTATACCGTAAAAATATCATTCCCGCTTCAATGGTATCATGTGTACAAATCTTCATAGCCTCTGTCTGTCAAATTACAGACCAGGTTCCTTTCCTGCCTGAGATGTACCTAGCTGAAAAAGTGAGTATAATGGCTGCCTCAAGTCCTCTTCTTGTGAAAGCCTGTCTGAACTACACCGTGTTGTAACCCTATCCTCATCCCGGTCGCCATCCGGAAGAGCTCCCATTGTTGCCGACGGCCGATATATTTTTATCCAACCACCCGTTTACACTTGTTCGCCTTACCACCCGTTAGTATTCTGATCACATTGGGTCAATAGATTTCTGCTTTCTGATTGTCAGACTGGTCACATTTATGGTTAGCTTAACATTCGTTCTAGTTCCGCATTGAGTGGCAGAATTCCAGTGTGAGTCTTCACGCCTCGTGTTCTGATTCCGCACGGTTGGTAGGGTTATAACAAACCATCTGCATGACGTTTCAATGCCCCACATCCACGATCGATGTTCATCCAACCTTCTCGGCCTTAAATGTAAAGTAAAGCATTTCACGTTCTGGCCAACGCGGAAGCGATTAGAATTCGGTTGCATCACCCAGAGGAAATTTCACCAAGCTCTACGGCTACTATGGCCTCCCGTTACACACTTGGCACCTCCGGAGGTCAAGTTGATCATCTAATGGCTCCCCAATGCAAAACCGTTTGACGTAGTAATGTGACATGGCTCGCATGACAACTATGTTGGTGTAAAATGTTACGTAATTGGTCTGGTGATAAATAACTGAAAACACTGCCTTGCTTGTCGTTAGGGGTTTTGTCACATCCTACAAATGTTTTGGAAAAGCGGCCAATATCTCTAATGCACGATTGTTGTTCATTAATTTGCGGGATGTCTGGCGTTAGCGTGACGTGCTTTGTCTCATGACATCTCCTGTAATTGCGAACCGTGTTCGCTCCTTGCCTGCACTAATTGTAGCTTACCTGTTGTCAGCCCCCTTTTTTGTGGTTCATTTTCTGTTTGATGATAGAACCACGTGACCAATTACGAAGTTCACTGACATGTATTAGAAGAGAAGATAGTCTTACTTTACGTGAAGTAGTTTCACCTCACTATATAAAGTTACTTGGATATGTTTTTCGCGTTTCTGCTCTGTGCTTATCATGCTGCGCTTTGTTCAGGCTATTGAAACAAACGGCAGTGTGGCACCTCATAACTTGGCTGAGGGTATGAAGAAACTGGCATCTAGTTTGATCCCAACTGACTATCTAGTTTTCTGATTGAGGTCCAAAGAATGTCGAATATCGCTGGCTAGGAACAATAAACCATATGGTCGCAGACGGGATTCGCGACGGGAATGTTGATGTCGTTATTATCTTTATCTACACATGCACACAGTCATATCTGGAAAAATAACGGCAATCCAAACAAGTAACACCAAACTGTGAAAGTTAGTAGAACTGACGTTTCCGACGTTTTTTGTCTGCTATTACTGGGATGCTCATATTTGCTGGGCAATTCATAAAATATCCTGTGCAGATCGTGAGGAACCTATGCATTGCGATTGGAAATAGTGTAATTAATCCCCACAAATACATATTGGAAACTGTGAAACGAATGTTTTGACACCATACCATGAGTTATGATTATGTGTGACGGCGAGGATTGCTCATGAGTTTCGACAAACGGGTGAAACGGTACCGGCTTATGAATTTAGGCCATACATTAATGTCATTTTGTGAAAAAGATCATGATAAGGTGTAATTATGATCTAGTTTGACAGGGTTCATATTATGTCGTTTGATGAAACGGACATGGACACAAATATCTATTAATGTTTCACTTTTGTGCACGGTAAAATTTTACTAGACGTTGAGTTTCTCATTAGCTGGCGATTTTTCTGCTATTGTCCCTGATCCCTGTGATTGAATTGAAGCTTACTGCACTAGTACACCAGCAGTGCTAAATAACACTGTCAGCGTATTTATATACGAACACATCTGGGCTTGTTAGAAACTATTTAACATAAAAGATAAAGTAGAAATTGGGATGTAATTTAATCAATTCATCTCGTACTGACATACACAGTGTTAGATTGGACGGACAGCCAATATTCTGCTGCCAGGTAGTTTCTCCTTGTGCTCCTCCAAAACTCCCAATCACTCCGCACGCATTGTTCTTGGCTACTTCCGCTCATTGTCATAAACCCGAACGTGAGAAGGGTCATTTAAAAAAAACTACTATCTCATGTTAGGCGTTGTGGAAATGATTACACTTTTAATAAAATTTCCATTAATTCTTTTCTGTCACACTAGGTACATTTGTACAGGAGCATTCATTCGTGTATTAGGCAACATCATCTATTTTATGATCGATAGTTTTTTGTTATCCGTGTGTTTCGCCTTTTTCTCTTGTAGCTGCGCTTCGGCAACTTTTGGGTTTAAATCCGCGAGCCAAGGTTTACGACCTATCCACTGTCGCGCAGCCGAACGGGGCCGTGGATGTTAGTTGTGTGAGCGCTCCTCTGACCCCAACCGGGCTTCAAGAAATGCGCCTACTTTGTCCAGATCAACCTTCGAAAGATATTCGCTTGTTTTGGTTTCTCGCTTTCCGACGTCATCTATCTGCAACGGGTCAGCCAACCGCGGTCAGTAATCAACGTTCCCTGATCTTCGTCAACAGCAAAACTGGCGTTCGTCGTTTGGCTGGCGTTCTGCGTCAACTGGTCATGGCCAACGCGTTCAGTGTATCCGGGAAGCATTTCGGGGCGCAGCGCGTTAATTTGTTACACGCGGATATGATTCAAAAGCAACGTCTTCGAGCACTGGAACGGTTTCAGTGTATGTTGGTTTAAATATTTAATCTGCTGTACTCCATCTGAGTTCACAGTATCGGGTCTCGATTACAAACCACGCGTTCGTAGATTCATATTGAGCTGTCGTCAATGCTGCTGTATATATCTGGTAATGTGGGGCCTCTGTAATGTCCTGTGATTCACAAAACGGCAAACACCTTGTTATGTGAAAGTTGAGTGTTGAGCATTTAAAACGGTTATATCCTTTCAGTAATTTGAACAAAACAGTTAGAAAACGAACATCGGTAGATGCTAGCATTTTGTATCGGTTCGTCAGTACCAAAATAACCAAAACGGGAGACTCCCAATTTAACGTCTACAGTACTTGGGGGGAGGGTTATGAACAAAGAAACCAACAATAACAAAAAACGTCCAATCTTGTAATCTGAATGACACTCTCAAAATCGAGGTTTTTTTTTATTAGACTCGCAGGTTATCTGTGCCTACACTCAAAGGAGATCGACTTATTGGCGCCCAATCACATTGTTTACCAATTCTCCTGTAACTGCGGAGAAGGTTACATAGGCAGAATCGATTGATCGTTGATCTCAAGAATGAAGAAACGTGTACCTAAGTGGGTTCACATGAGAACCCCGACTCATATGGTAAAGAACAGAAATCAGTAGAGCTCTTGTTGTGGGTCTCTGGGTGCGTCGGTGTAACTTCTTTCTTCTTCGCCTTACAGAATTCACTTTTTCCCCTATATTGTGGCATGGTTATCATTTTATGTGATGTTTTCGTGTCACATATGTATCTATAATAGGTGAAATATAGCATTACTCGTGAAAATTATCTCAGTTTATGTGAATTGGTTGAAGCTGACTACGATAGGCGAGCGTGATCATCGCCGTCGTCGTTAGCAGTCAGTGGATTATTCATATGAATAACGCAACACTGTTAAGGTATACACACGTATAATAGTCCCTCCCCATCCCAAGGGGAGATAAAATTTGGTTGATTGTAACAGCAGGCTCTCTAGAGTGTACACAGTAATCAGGATACCATGCGAAATCAAAAAGATTGGTTTCAGGGTAAAGCCTCAAAGAAGAGTTTAGAAAACGCACATACATGAACCAAACTGATGTTCAGGACAAGTCTGATGCTTTCCGTTTCCACATCAACGACCGTTCTTCGCCACGTGGTATACAAGGTTACAAATGAGCTGGATACTACTAGACTGCTCAAGTTTTGCCAAAAACTTGCGAGATAACCAAACAGAAACTGGTTACCATCCACTGATAAAAAATCATAAGACATTATATTACTCGCTCTTCTTGATGATCAGTAGTGTACGAAGGATTTCGCTCTTATTATGACTCACATAGGAAATGAATCTGAATGACTATAATAGTGCATCATCAGCAGAAACTCACAAGTCTATCTGACCGCGTGCTGATCAAACGAACATTATTTCTTATGAGATCAATGTAAAACTGTCATTTTAACAGCCGTTTGTTCACACTATTGGGAGGAACTTAGCCCACTTCTTTATCAGATTATGCCGGCAACGACTGCAGAACATTTGAAGGGGTACTTGGATCCATGCAATGTATCCCCCTTCGGCTAGTTTACGCTGCAAATCCACTCGTTTATTATATACTTCTTTGCAAGTTATGAGAATCTGATTGTAGCGGTCCACTGCCCTAATATAAGACTTGAAAACATGTGACCAACAGATGCCCACATGCAAGAGATTTTGAGTAGAATATACGTATGAGCCGATGACATATTGCTATCGATGATAACGATGCTTTGATGCATTAGTGAAAGACAGACAGTAAATTTAGGTACACGGCACGTTCAACTTACAGAACCGAGCGAAGAGAAAGAGTTTGGCAAATTCAAAATCACCACCTCCCACGTCAAAATTATAAACTCAACCAAACAATACTTAAGCAGTGACAGCAAGTCCACTGTAAGTGAGAGGGAAGTGTGGTTAGTTGATCTTACTTTTAAGCAAAAAAAGTTGATAGATAGTGAGAAACAGGGACGACGGTTAAAAGTGTCCTGTATTATCCACAGTGAAATTAGATAAGTCCATTCATACACAAATTGACCAATTAACAGTTGGTTGGTTTGAAAATTCGCCGATTCTAAATGTAGTGAATAAAACAAAAGAACGACCTAAATAAGCAACCACATAGAAAAAGCCTAGCCAGTGTTCTGCAGGAAAGTTTGCAACCGGCAGTTGTAGAGTTCCGGAAATTGCTTGATAGATTGAACCAGGCTAATCAATGGTGGTCAAAGTAAACAGTATGAGTGATAGGGATCATACCGGCACGATTTGTGCGATACAACCAACACAGATAGCATCAACGACGATTAGCGAACACTAGCGAAACATACATGATAACATTAATAATCTTCGTAAAAGTAGCAGCCTCGGGTACAACGTGTAAGCAATAGGTAACAATGTTCATTGGCAAAATTTCATTTCAGACTCAGATCACGTCTTCTTCATGTCTTCTGCCTTCCATATGCCTTCGGGCGATTATTGTTTTCTGAGGCCAAAACAACTAATAAACATTGGCGCCTTCAATGTCCGCACTCTCCGACAAGTCGGTCGACAAGCTGCTCTGGCTACTAAT
>LUCH01017715.1:0-26684 GCA_013368495.1 Paragonimus heterotremus
CGTGTTTTCTCACAGGTGCGTTGAGAAATATACCATTATTATTATTAATCTGGAAAACGTGAGGATAGAAGAAGAAGCAATGGTTTCGTTTGATGTCACAGCACTCCTCACGCCCATTGACCTCACCCTCGCCAAAAAAGCGCCACGAAAGCTCACAGAAGGAGATCTTCGACTGAATGAACCATTGAAACCGAGAAGCGTATGCAATCTCATGGGACTATTTTTGTCGACTCAGTTCAAAATCAGCGGTGAAGTCTACGAAGAACTTGGAGGAACTCTACTGGGTTTGCCCACATCCGGATTCATTGCGGTGGTGATCATGAAGAGATTAGAGGATATCGCGCTTCCAGGAAACAAGCTCAGACTCTGGATACTATACGTTGACGCTACATTTCTGAAACTTCGAAGCTCAGCGATTGAAGACACAAACAGGCTACTCAACAACGACCACAACGATATTAAGCTTGCCACGGAGATTGAAACCGTTTCTGTTTGTATTAATCAGCTGCATACCTGATGGAACGCCGTAAGTCTCAGTTTGTCGAATAGCAACATATACGCACCAACTCCTCAGTTCTCACAACTACCCAGTCCGCCATAAAACGAGCTGCGTTCGGACTCTGTTCGAAAGAGTTAAAACACACTGCACTACTGCACAACCCCGAAGATAAGAAAGAAAGCACTTGCACCGAGTGCTCGTTTGCCGAGTATACCGACGGAATTCCGTCAGACGGGGATTGTTGCAGGAGGCGAGAGATTCACGCTCTACGAAACCGCCAACTAAACGAATTGTGTTGCTACACATCAAAACCGTGTCAGAATCGACAGCAAGATTTCGGAGACCACATGACATCGCGCTAGCACACAAGCCGACGGCAACTTTACGAAGAGTGCTATCGAAACCAAGGAAAACGTTGAGGCCCACCGACGAAAGTATCATGTAAAAAATTCAACGCTGTGTCTGCGAAAAACATTATGTCGGAAATTTTGAATGAAGCAGACAAAGGACTGACATTACACAATTTATGCTCGAGCAGATTTCGCTGCTTCTCTACTGGTGTTTACTGCAAAAGAGTTAAAATGTGCAAAACTCCAAACCACATAACAATCACAAAATGTCAAAGTTCAAAACCAGTTCATCTGCTACCATGCAGCATCAACGTCACAAACGGTTCTTTTCGTACACACAAAATACAGTGACGGTGTCTGATCGCAATCGCCTCGGCATATCGTAGCATACGTTTGTTTCGAGTCGAGAACAGAACACGAAACGACTGATTAATCACTCGCATGTTGCGTCCACAAGCGATGTTTGGCAGTCGATGACACTGGCTCTTTTCGGGTGTTTGCTGCCAAGTCGCCTGATTGCATGACCGTTTGTTGAACCCATTTCGGTTAGTGTTCGGTAAACTTGATTCCAAGCTGCAGCTCAGTTCTGCCAACATGGGATGCTCCGCATCCACATTTGTATTCATAGATTATGCTTGATTCGGCGAACTGAGACGTTGATTGCTTAACCGGGGCGTGGGAACTCGGACTGTTCTGTACACGATCACTGCTTTCGCGGCAAAGAGCGTGAGTACAGCAGCTGATTTTGGGCACTGTCCAACTATTCTACACACATTGTCCCCCTTAAAAGGTAATTATAAAACTACTATCTTTCTGGCGACTGTGGGTTGAGAATTATTTTGTACATTGTTGGTGTTCAACCTACTTATGAATCCTCTCAGGTAACCGTTGTCTGCCAAAGTCCGTTGTATTTGGCGGAGTTCATCATCTAGGATGTCACTAGTGCAAAGCCGTCTGGCACGGTCAAACAGATTTCGTATCAATGTTCTACTGGGACATAGCCGTCAAAGTGTAGGTACTGACCGGTCCGTGTATACTTTCTATATATAGCTCGTTGAACGGATCCATCCGTTTTCTTAATCATGTTGATATCCAGAAACGGCGATCAGCCATTAGTCTCACTTTCTAAACTGGAGTGAATGTTTTGGTGCAAACAGTTCATTTGGTTTAGTAAATCTGTTGCATGCATTTGATCACTCGTGACTACAGGTATGTTATCGGCACACCTTTAATAAAAGACCAAACTGTCCAGTTTGCCCGCCATTTTATTTTCCAGTTTGGCCACAAAGATATCGGCCAAAACTGGACCGCGCGGACTGCCCATCGCGACTCCATTAATCTGACGCTAAGCCTCGTTTTGAAAGCTAAAGCTTACGTTAGATTCAAACGGTATAAGTAGGTGTCCTTGTTCACTTTCCGGGATTACAATGTTCATCTCATGTGACGTTTTATTGAATAGCTAAAAACGGATGGTTTCTTTCAACGGCACGTTTGTGAACAACGATTCTGTGTCCAGTGGAGCCGTATGTTTGTCAGACATGTTGAGATTTTCCAGATGAAATCTATCTTTAAGACAGTACTTTGTCATAGAATCTCGTACCGGTTTCAGCATTTCTGCCAACCACTTGGGCAGTTTGTGCTGTGGGAGTTGAACGTAGGCAATATTGGTCTTCGCGGAATTCCATACTTGTACACTTTGGGTAGCCCGTACATCTGAAGAATCTGACTTCCACACGGCTTTTGGTTTCTGAAAATGGTGATGTCTATGAAATTACCTTCAAGTGGTAACCGTAATTCATTGCTGATCCCTCTTTCTAAGTTCACTAGGTTATCGGTTTTCTCATACATCCCAAACGGTGAGCGATCACTGAATACTGAATCCATTTTTCAATGTCGTCCACCTGGTCCATTAATACTGCTCCAAGTCCCTTGTCAGAATGAGGAATGATCAGGTTTTTATTATCACGGAAGCTTTTAAGAGCATAGATATACTCCCTTGTTAGGGTAGATTTCTGACGACTAGGAGTTATTCTAAACTGGTGCTAAATGTAGACAAGTTGTGCCTTGAACCGATTCCTATTAGGTTCTGAAACGGGCTAGAGTTCAGGGAGCTGCTTGTAGAAATTCTCAAATTGTGCCTGCGTCTCCGTGGCATTCATTCTGAGGGGGAGAATACAGAATGTTAAGCCAAGGTCATAAGTTGTCAACACGAATCGTGAACAGAAAGTGGTCTTCAGGAGACAGGGTCAATTTTCTTTGGTCTAGGTCCACGAGGATAAAACTGGACACACCTTCGACCGGAGCATTGCAGATGTCCTTACTCAGGCAAACACCAGACACGCGGGAGAATTTCTGGAAGCTTGGTACTCATCAGTCGGGTCAATGGACAAACACGTCGGAAAGAACAGTATCTGAGGGCAAATGCAAACCAAGGACTTGGGAAGATGTAAATGCCTCCAAGCCAACATGTCGACAGAAACGACCGGTGCTACTTGGACGGATCGGACCAGTGATCAAAGTGAGGTAATGGATGATTAATCAGATCAGACTCCAAAAACGAAATAACCCAGCGAGTCCAAGAGGACGGGACAGTCAATCAGGTTGGAACTGAAAGTCCAGCAGCAGCGGGAGGCAGCCAACAAGGTTTCAAGTGAAAGTTTCGAGAGATTTAAAAGGTAACTAATCAAGCCTCGTGTAGAATTTCGAATGCAATAAAAAGTGGCCAATGTTAATTCAGGCCAAATGTCAAGACAGCCTAAAGTTACCAATCAGAATTCAGGCCAGGAAGTAAATTTACTCCGCTGTACAAGGGCCGGCATCCACTACACTTTATATAACCCAACGCCCAAACCCACACGTTGAAACGCCTACGCATTTATGATGTCACTTCGTTTGGAGGTGAAGCGCTACAACCCAATTGCCAACCTCGGCGAACTTCCAAATGCTCGGAAAACATTAAACTTTGAACCGCTATTTATTCAGACTACCAGAATACCGGAGGTGCACAACATCGCCGGAGAACGATGGTCAGGGAAGTCTTGGCGTGAGAGGTGCTTTGTCCAGACTCCAAGCACTCATTGCTCGGCCCCGACACCTGCTAAACCTGCGGTAAATCTCAAACAAACTTCTGGGTTAGTGGGGGCCCTAAAGTCGGGCCCAAAAAGCAGGACCCGCCCTCGCGCATAAAGTTTCTTGACGTTTCATTTACCAACTGTGGCAAAACTAGAGGGGAAGGTTTCTTAAGAAGAGTTATTGTTGGTACACGTAGCCTCGTGCATCTAACGTCTGTGACAAAAGGACGGAACCGAGTGCAAAGTCGACGGCGTCCGGTGTTTAAGCCATAACTAGGACGCGCTTGGAACCCGATATACAGGTAGAACGGTATTGTCACCAGTGATGTGGCGCTTACACAACAGACAGAGTAGATGAGCATTTGGACAGGATGAATGACTTTACGGGCCCAACAGTAAGAAAGACAGTGGGATGAGGCTTCAGTGACACCAAATACGCAGCTGGCGAGTTGTGGCATTAGGTCAAGGAAAGGAGTGTAAAACCCGTTTGTCAGTGCAGATGGAATCTTCTTGATTTGGGCAGAACAATACAGGGTATTGAAGGTTTACCCTGGAGAAAATGATTGCACACGAATAAGTAATGGTTAGCAAATTATACAACCTACGACCAAGTGAACGTTGTACACAAAAGTTTACCGTCAACAAGTATCAGTCAATAATACGGCGTCGTTCACAGTAAGGTGGTACAAAAGACATGAAGGCGGAGTTTAAGTGAGAGTTCACAATATCAATTCTGAGCATGTTTTTTGTAATACTGTGAAAAAGGTTCAGCCAGCATTTGATGCAATGAGCACATGGGGATATGTGCAAAGAGCCTACGGTACAATCGTTTGAGCAATGAAGTATAGGTATAGGAGCAGTTAAGGTTGACTTTGCGCGGCCGCCAGTCTTGGACAGATAGCCGGGTGGTAACTTTGCGATACCGCGTTTGGAGGCTTGGCGATTTCAGCCTCCGGGTAGATGTTTTGTCATCGGACTCCCAATTTAACTTTTAGTATCCCGAGCATAAACTTCATTGGTTCCGGCCAGAATCCCCATGGACAGCAGCCATCGCTTTTGTTTAGTATAGCCCAGGTTTTCAGCAGTCTGTGATCGAGAAGAGGCTGGTGGTTTTCACGCCGCCGGCTGCGAATGCCGGGTAGTGCTTATCCTTGAGTACTTAAGTGTACCACGTATAGGCTGAGTGGTGCAGTAGGCTCCAGGCCGTTACTTTTTACACCAAATTTGCTGAAGCTCTTACAGTCCAAGGCGCTAGTGAATCATGTGAAACGAGTGACATGATAGACGTTGAATTGGAACGCTGTAGTGTTAGATCTGGTTACCGTTCAATGCCTCAGTGACACTGGGCATATCACAGTCAAGGGCAGTTAGGCAAAAATGATCACATAATCTTGTAGGGTAGACTAAGCATGAAGAAGTAAAGCCACTGGATGAGTATTGCAGAAGTCTTCGTAGTGCAGACCCGCCGGCGCTTCGTATGGCAGAGGGTACAACGAATCGAGTACCCTGCGGAAACAACGTGGCGTTGATGAATGTTTTTACCACAATGCGGAAAGTAGCGCGTAAGGGCTCTCCCCCAGATGGAGTACTACTGCAAAGAAAGGCTCATCAAGGGAAAATAGTGCCTAAAAACGGTTCAACTAGATATGCAGCCAGAACAGGCATCCACGACGTCTTGCTATCTAGAACGGGGCATGGTCAATTCAAACTGAATGCCGTCTGCCCCATGGAAAAAGACTAGATTAGAATGACAAGTGTAATCTCGAATGGTACCAAAACAACTTGTGTTTTAAACTAAACCTACAAGTAGCTGTTTGTCAAATAAATGGAAAGAGTGTCCTCGCGGACGGGTCAGCAAAGAGCGAACATCCTCCTTGATTTGCTTTAGCAGGTTCCTGTCCCAGGTTGTGGAAGGAGGTCGAATAATGAGGACATTCTGAGGGAGATGAAAGTGAGCATGGGGATATCAAGTCAAGCCCTCTTTTGATAAACGTTAAGTCGGCGAGGCAGCAGGGCCGGATGGATTAAGTCCAACCATCCTCAAGTCGCTGGCCGTGATATTGACTGAGCCACTTACTGATCCTTTCAATAAGTTATTCGAAACGCCCTACCTCCCGGCGGACTAGAAGCTGGCCGCGGTTACCCGTACACATATGAGGTGACAAACAGGAAGTCTCACCTCTGTGGTACTGGTGGTTTTAGTAAGAATAATCAGAGATGAAGTAGAGGTACATCTCATTGATAGCGGCGTTATTTCTGTGCGTCAGTATGGTTTCATGAGGTGGTCGTGAACCACCCACTTTTGTGTTCTATTAAGCGGGATTTATAATCGCTTGAGGGGGGAGAGGATGTTGTGGTGTGTTGGTTCGAATTCCAAAGGGTGTTTGATTCGGTAAGTTGTCAGCTGATTCTAGAGAAGAAACCAAGCGACATACCACCGTGGCTCCACGTTAGGATAGAAGAGTTTCGGGTGAATCGAAATTTCTAAGTGAGAGTAGGAATCAGATCAAGGCAGGGACATTCATGCCGTGAGGTTCCACAAGTATCGGTCCAAGGTGCTTTATTTTTCCTGATATTTATAAATGATCTGACGTCATCCGTAAGCTGCACGTACTGCCTGCTTTATGAGTGATGTGAAGGTTGCGGGGAAACGGTTAACAACAAGCTCTTCAGGTGAATCTGGATAGGCTGTATTGATGGTCTATTGGCTGGAAACTAACCGGCAATGTGGTCAATTGTAGAAATAGTTAGGAAGGATAAAGACAACTGCGCAAGATGGCTGGGAACTCGGGTGGATCACACTGTGTTTAAAAGGCAGCAGGTCGTGTGGAACTTAGTCGTTCAAATCACAGCTGATTATGAAGCTGGCAGGCAGCGCATTAATGCTCCAAAACAGTCAAATAGGATGTTAATGTCGCTGAAAAGAGCGACTTCGGTTAGGAAGACAGATGTATTTGTGCCGCTGTGAGGTGTTTTTTGGACCGCAGCTATGGCGTACAACACAAGCGTGTAGCCCATCTCCGCAAAGGAGAAGAACGTGCTGGAACAGGTGTGGAGAAGTTTTGCAAGGCTGTCCCTTGAAGTTAAAGAAAGGGCTACGAAGAAAGACTGAAAACTCTGTGCACCTTCTCACTAGAGGAGCATACGAATAGGGAGTGATCTGACTGAGATGATCCGAACGGTGAGGAGATTTTCGGATCTTGGGGGAGTATAAAATCTGCAGTTGGATGCCAGTATGCTGCTAAGAGGTCATGGTCTTAAATTATTAGACACCCGAGCTCATAATTCAATGGAAACAAACCGTTTTGCTACTGGGGTTGTGAACGGCTGAAACAGATTGCCTCCGGCAGTATTGAAGACCAACACAATCCAGAATGAAAGAGGACAACAGCATGGCAGGCGGATTTCCCGGATAATGTAATAAGATACAAACAAGTTGTAAAATTTTTAACGTATTAGACATAATCTGAAGGACAACAGTGTAGTTCGCCTGAGTGGTGTTTCAAGATCCAAACCTAGTTCAAAACGGCCATTTAGGCGCGAAAACAGATTTTCCAAATTTTTCGTGATATGTTAATACGCATATTTCAGGACATATATATAGATTTTTCCGGTGTGACAGTTACGTCGCAATAAGGAAAATTGGCCATACCTGGAAATGCCTCATATTTGCACTCCTGTTGCGAAAAATGTTCTGACTTTTCCCGATAGGGTCATCATGTTAGCCTTCGTTATTGATTTCGCGTTCTGAAAATCCTTCCATCGGAATTTTCGTGGTGGTATACATAGTTCCACTCAGCGGAAACGCCCGATTTTGCGTGTTTTGAGAGATATAAATGAATTTGTGGTTTCCTACCACTTTGCGTCCACATTGCATTTTACACTAAACATTAAAATAAAATTAATGAAGGCTGTGCTAGCACGTGTGTGGGTTGGTTATATACGTGAATTATATGTTTAGCCTGCTTCCCTGTCAGTGCTTCGGGTAGAAAACGGTCGACGAGAGATCACTCCTGAAAGCGATTGCACCCGACGTTATCACATGTGTAACGCGCGGTCGAAACCAGCAAGCACGTAGGTGTTGAAGTTGAATTGTGTGACGGGGCGTGCTGCTTTGTTGTCGACGCAGTTTTAGTTATCGTTTGTGTAAATCGTGTGCATGGCCCACTGGGCTTTTGGCTCATGCTTGTTTCTTGTTGCTTCCTCTTACAGGACGGTTGTTGGAACCCCCGCTTCGGAAGAACGCGGTCCTCTGTTGTCTCTGCATTGTCCCACAGTTGGTCCGCAAGTGTAATGGACACTGCGGGTGGAAACAACTGGCTTGCATTTTACCCGTAGCTGTTTATATCTACGGTCCACATGAGACGGTGTAACAGTTTGTGTAATTTTGTAATTATACCCCGAGTATTCATAAAAATCAAGGTTGCGAACAGCTGGTTTCGGTAATTCTCATCAGGCATATACAATTACAAGCGATCACTTGGACTTAAATATAAATCAGGAACATGGTTGTAGCAGCGTTAACAGAAAATGTGGATGACTGTCCATCCGGGTGGTGGTGGGTTTGTTTGTGTGGGTGTGTGTTGTGTTTACATGAATCATGTGACCGGTGTGTGATAACGTGTTAACCGGGTTACTGGGACATGTGGTTCCAAACGGTTTACACAAGGTTGGCCAGGGGAGGTGTAAGGCCTGGACGAATTGCTTTCGGGCGCACAGCTGGGGGATGTAACGTTTGATGGTGACTGCCTCTGCCGTAGACAACAGTCTAGCCATGACAACTCGGGAATGAACGTGGGGCACTCTAGATAACTTTGAACACTGTTTCGGGCATGACTTGTGTCGATCAGATGCGACCCGATGGCACTTGAAATTGATTTCTTTCTACCATTCCGTAGCCATTCGGAAAGGTGTTCGAGGATCCTGTCTGATAGTCGTCGAGTGTCTCCCCCAAATTAACCAGCTTGGCAACAACAGATGAGAGAGTAAATACAAAATGAAAAAGAAAACTTAGGCAAACTATCTTTGAGATGTGACAACCAAACCGGCCGGCTCTTGACTGAGATTTTCATTCGTGCGACATTGTATGTCTTGGCCCAATGGGGGACCCCATAGCTACCCCATCTTTCTGTCTATTGATCTCACCATTAAACTGAAATTGAACGCTGAATGTGCAAAACAACAACATTTCCTTCAAATTTACGACTGTAATACCAATTTTTATTTGATTTTCTTCTACGTAGTCACATAAGCATTCTATTGTTTCTTTAAGCGGCATGTTTGTGGATAATAACGTGACATCTAGGGAAGTCATCTGGTGATTTCCAATGCTCATCGGGTCGACAGAATCCACAAACTGAAATGCATCTTTCAGGCCGAATGTGTAATGTCTAGTTCATTGCTCTTTGACTATTTTCCGGTATAGTGTGTCGCATGTACGCAGCTCAATTCTAACTTATCTGACAGTAAGTGACCTAATTTGATGCCCGTTATTTCTCCAAAGAAAGCACTGATTCTCACTTGTGCCATTTCAGCTACAACAATTCAATCTTCATATCATGAGTAATCATGAGCCTGACGATTGTTGATCTATGCTTTTGCCAGCTGCAGACTTCACTGATGATTATCAGTGTTTTCCCATTTTTTGCCTGCCCACATTCCCCATTTAAGATCTCGGAATGCCACCCTAGGAGCCCCATGTTTGCCAGACCAAAGGCCATCAATGTGACAAGGTTAATGACAGTTCGGCGCCTAACAACTGCACTACCGCTCACAGGTATAATAATAATAATAATAATAATAATAATAATAATAATAATAATAATAATAATGGTATACTTCTCAGCGCGTGATCAGTATGCATATTTTAACGCGAAACGCATATCGTACACATAATTGTTCATTGTACAATACACCAGTTGTGAAAATAAAGTAACAAAACAGACACAATAAGAGAGGAAATTTCCAGTAAATGAGGAAGTATTTGGCTCACTTGCCTGTAAACAATGGACCTAAAGATCTTCAACGTTCGATAAAAAGTGCTGAGTAGTTACATCATTTTTCACTTTACAAGGTTAACATTGGCCTTATGGTCAAGGTCATATCGGAAAGAATTTGTAGTGGTCAAGACGAGTTACTGAATGTACTAGGCAAATGCGAGTGTAACTCACTCGGCTATCGGTGACAACGAAATGAACGAATGAGACAAAACAGTTACAAAGTTCCAGCAAGTTGTGGTAATCAAAAGGATTTGACTCACAGGAAAGTGTTCACAAGTGTTCGAGATGACCACCACAATATTCCAAATTACCACTATCCGGAAGTGAGCAATATCACAGAGTTGCCGTGGACTGCTGAAACGCGATCCGGGATGCGACGATGTTCGTGGTAAAACGGAGCTAAAAGGTTGGATGACAGATCCACGTAGTACCGTCAAGCGACTGTGCGACAGAGAGAAGAGCAGACAGACGTGAACAAAATTTGTATTGTATTTCAAAGCCATTTTTATCAATTTGAACAACATATAAAGGTGATACAAATAATCGTTGTACAGAAATGAAACATAGTTTGCGAACAAAGATGAGGGAATCTCTACATATCTCTCAGAACGGAGAGAGTAAACAGTAGAAGAATTTCGTTATTATTTGATGTAGACGGTTTCGCAAAAATATGTAGAAACTTTTGCCGGGATAAAGGCTGGCAGCAGAACCGGAATTTTTCTGGATTAATGGACGACCTTCTGGACTGGACACAGTTGTTCCCTCTAAATCGACTAAACTTTACTGACCTCGCAAACTGCCCAGCCGGTATGGAAGTTTGATTGTTCGGACGTTATGAAATGTTGTTTCGCGTCAGAACTATTCGTGAAACTTGGAATGAAAATCAAAATTACGTGATAAACGGGAGAACGTAAAATGAGCGTGTGAAGTATGCCGAATAATGGAATATGATATTTTCCGACCGAAACTTTCATATAAAATTTATAAGTTTGCGTTAGCTAATGGAACATATATCCTTAGCAAACAATTGATATCGCATAACGCGAAAAGAGATCGATTCACAGCTTTCCGTAATGTGTGACTTCATCTGAATTCCGATGTCGAGTTGGCATACACGTTCGATACCTAAAAGGGAAAGGAGCTTTAGCAACACGGGAAGATTGCCTGGTGGTCTATTAAGATGAGGAGGGGTACAGATTTATACGTAATCATGTGAGGCGAACAGGTTAGGATATATATATTTCCCAAACAGTTTTAGCTATTGAATAGTGGTTGATAACTATACGCAACTGCTAACCATTAAGTGTGGAGTAAGAGTGTACCAGGATGGTTTGGTTACTACCAATGAAGTGTGTATGATGTTTCCATGTGTTGGCCATAGTTTTGTTGTTAAGCTGCAAGTATGGGACATAACTATGTACAAGGTCTGTCCTGCCGGAGAAGGAATAAGTTTCCAAATTGAGAAATGCCTCAAATGGTGAAGATGATAGCATTGATCGGTTCGAAGCATACATGGCGTTGTACCACGTGATATTGGTTTCCCCTCAGATGTTACTGGATTAGATCAGATGTTTAGATGTTATTAGGTCCGTTTTCAAAGATATCGCCTTCAGGCACGAAGAGCTTGAAAATAGACATGGCGTGTCTAATGTCAGAAAGGCTTCTAAGCTTCGTTCGAATTGATCTATATTCTTGCCGGCCCTAACTGCATCTGGAGGTTTGTTCCAAATGTAGAAATATTTCACTAGGAAAAAATTTGAAGGCAGTTCTTACGGGATTTAAGAGCTGTCAAAGTGAACTCTTTGTCCTGATGCTGTATTTTGAACTATGTTGAAGACTAATCGCGGAATTGACAGTGAATCATTGCCGTAAACTACATTATAGATGAGTGTAAGGTTCAGTTTGAGACGTCATAGCCAAACAGGGTCCAGTGCAACCGTCTCGCAGCGTTCTGTATAGTTCAAAGAATACGGACAACTTACTAAAACTTTCGTGAATGCACGCTGGAGACTTTCCAAATCTAGCCTATCAGACTCGTACAAGTTACTATATATGAACGTGCGGTACTCAAGCTGGGGTCGTACGCACAGCTCATAAACTTGTAGTCGAGCTGCAGGAAGGAAGAATAAGTGCTTAATACATCCAGTCTTTCGTCTAATTTTAGCTACTAGGAGAGTTATATGTTCAGTGAAATGGAGTGAGTTTGAGTAACGTATTCCCAGGTCGCGTACTGAGTTGACAGTTGAACTACCATGACCATACAGCTTTATAAAGTCGTCTGGTATATGACAATCGTGTGGAACGATGGTGGGTTTATTGGATGAAATTTTCGTAATCCAAGTTTGACATCAAGACTCTAATGGCACGAAGTCCTGCCGTATATTACCTGAACAAGAACTGAGATCGCTAGGGGAGAGTGTAGACGGGTTTCATGTTATCAGCGAATATGAATAGTTTGCCATTCTTGATAGCTTCACACATATCGTTTATACACATAAGAAAGAATAATGTTCCCAGTACGCTTCCTTGAATCACTCCACGGGTGTCTGGTCTGGGCGTTGAGCTGTTATCTTCTATTTCCATTGTTTGTGTGCGGTCTCTGATGTACGGAGCAAACCAGCTGAGCAATGGCTCACGTATACCAAAAGATGCCATTTTGATCAGAAGACCCTTATGGAGCACACGATCAGAAGCTTTTTGTATATCCAGAAGTATAATAATCATTGCATTCCTTTAATCAGCAGGTTTTGTAACACGGCTAGAGAATTCCAGCTGGCACGTCATGCACAAACGTTTGCTGAGGAACCCATGCTGGGCGTGGTTTATTAGAATTTGTATTACTAAGAATTCAACCATACGACACTTTATTATCACTTCCATCACCTTAGAACAAATTGAAGTATAGCTAATGAGGCGATATTTGTTGAAGTCCTGTCGCGGGCCACCTTTATAACGGGGCTAAATTATAGAATTTTCCCATTGGAGAGGGAAGGAACCTAATGTTAAGGAAAGTGTATAACTATTAAGAAAGAGGAAAGAAATGTCATCGCTTCCGTGTTTGCGAGCAACAAGGTGAATAACCCCTGGACCAGGAAGGTAAGAAGGTTTGATGGTAGCTAACTGAGAGCGTATTTTTACTGCATCAACAGAAACGTGGTTTAGGAAAGTATTTGTTTTCACAGGGGGAGGTGAAGGCAACATATTTCCTTCAGTGTTGAAGGAAGCAGCAAAATATGAATTGAAGACCACACAGATTGTTACAGGGGCCTCTATGATAGTTTTGTACTGTAGTGTTACTAAAGAGAGTAAAGGGTCCCTTGTACACTTCCTGAGTTTCAATAACTGTACCAACTCAGAGCTATTCTTTGTGTTGTTACGCGCGCGTCTTTCCTCATCCAGGGGGGGCATTTTGGTTTTATTTTCTATAGTGTCAAACATTTTTGCATTTGAATAATAAGGAAGAAATCATGTTTTTCGGTGGGGTGACTTGAGAAAGAGTCACTTGGGTGAGAATCCAGTCTTTACCGCCCACATAACTTTGCTTAGATTTTTCCGGAGCTTAGATGTTCATGCAAAACCTAAAGTGTTCATTAAATACGTCGGTTGCGATACTGGTGACAGACGTCAGAAAGAACGTGCTCCACCCCAAGGATCTCAAAGGAGTGGTGAACATGTTCCAGTCAATGAATTTTGTCTGACCTTATCATCGGATGTTCAACATATTTACAGCTTTTAGGTCAAACATGAAATTGACCATGGTGTGATCACTTCCTGGAAACTGTTCCAGGAAGGATTATTTAGCAGAAGAGACACCTGTTGTAAAAATTAGATCTAAAGTGTGATCTAGCCTGTTAAGTGCTTACACATGCCGGCGCCAACCATTTATTTGGACACATGCGAAAACTCTGCTTGATTTGCAGGGTCCATTAAAGAGGTCCAAGAGGTATTAGGCATTGAAATCTCCACCAATTAATTTGTACTGTGTAGGCAATGTTGATACATACTTCAATCCATTAATAAGATATGTCATGTCGTCAAGAATGGCGTTAGGTGGTCTGCAGACGCATCCTAAAGGTAGTCCATAGGATTCAGTTGACATTGATAATCAAAATGAGTCATCAATTCTGTCAAGACACGATCCATCGAGTATGGTTGCAGAATACTGTTCCCTTAAGTAAATTAAACATCTACTATTGAATCGTTCGCTAACGACTCAAGGTTCACAACGAGTTACGCGTAATCGGTCAATCCAAAAATGTCTTTCTCGATATCCAACGGCAGAGAAGATAATCTATCTTCCAAACGGTTAATGAGAAGACACTCGTGAAAACTGGATTTAATACGGTACTAATTGAATCAATGTACATGAAAATTAAATATCATATCTCGAATGTGGAATATCCTCGCAAATCAAACAAAGAATGTGCCGGTACAACAACTCTGACAACCAGGCACCGCTCAGTAATGGGGGACGATAAAACGGAATTGAGTTCACTCAAACAAATGGTAATTGGTCGGGTTGGAGCAAAGTGACTGTTCACGTATTGAGAAATGGTAAGAACTATAAGCTACTCAAGAAAGAACATGGAAGAAAAATGTCTTATTTTGACATTTATAAATGTACAGGGGTCGGACTGAATAAGAGTAAAAGAAACGGTTATAGTAGTTGATGTAAGAGTAAAATGATTGGTACTGTTTATTCTTAGAAAAATGAAGAAAGATAGGGCCACCCTTCAACACTGATCAAACAAGGCACAGCAATCTCAAAATAATGCAACAAACCTTAACAAAATTAACATCTACCTCCACGTTCTTCACCGCGATTTGTACGGAACATCTTATAACCTATAACATTTAGTTGTGTGACAAATCTCAGGCGCACACGAAGCCCCAGTGACCAGAATAGTGCAGGGATTATGTAAGAAGATTAAAGATCTGAAAATATGCATCTTTTTGATTAGTGAGCGTGTATTCAAAAGCAATAAACCTGGTACTTTTTCCTTATCCGACATCACTTTTGGACCTTTAAAATTTTCGAAAACATACGGGGTCTTTGCAACTCAGAGAATTCGGTGACGTTGCTTGATCTGATGCGGTTATAGTAAACGCATCGTAGACTAATGGAGTGTCGTTCGTGTCTGAGTCCATGACAAAAAGTGTTGGAAAAGTGTCAGTGATGTGTGGTGGGGCAATGGGGGTATGGGAGGTGGAGTGGTGCAGTGGGGGGTATGGGAGGTGGACTGGGCAGGGTATGTTTGAATGGTGTGCGATGTACCACAAAATTGCAAGGTTGAAATGGATTGGTCACACCCACATGCAAGTTGTCAGCGCGGGGGGTATCACGGGTTGCACTTAGATGAGTATTCATAGTATGGGGGCTGTTCGTATTAAACGAGTCGTTAGGCATGGGGTAGGCAACTCTGATGGTAATAAAGGGGTTTAAGTTGGGTCTTGCTTTAAAAGACGTGTCACGTGAGAGATTGCCATGGTTGGGAAGAGGCCTCGGCTTGGGGGTTGGTAATAGATAAATCTTTTTTACTGGGCGTGGGTTTGGGCTTACATGCTCATTTTCCCTTTATAATGCCGAAGAGGTAAACACAGGCGACTCGTAGGATAGTGAATTGGTCAGGATTTGTTAACACCGGTGTGCCACTGGTGACCGATTGTTGGGTTTTTCTTTGAGGTAAGTTTTAAGTTGAAATACCGGCGTGTGTCTGACGGGTAGGTTGTCTGAGCCTTACCTTGTCCCATCCAGCTACCGCATTGACAACTTGAGATCTAGACGTCCCACTTGACTCAGTAAGGCACAGTCATTTACATGCTGTTGTTTGCAAGTTGACTCCTCGAGAGGGGCCGCCATTTCGCATGACAGGCTGTCAGAATTGTCAAGGTCTACTGTTAGATCAATCAAGTCAGCGAGCATGTTATCCTTTGTTGTGTCTTTGGTGTTTTCGGAAGGAACACTGGAATCCTCAAGTGTGCTACACCAAGACGAAGCTACCCACTCAGGTGGGCCCGATTCATTATCCTTGGATGTCATCGCACCTTGTTTGAACGCGTCCTGGGCCACAGGCTTGGAGGCTACAGTGTTGCACAATAAGCGATTTTGACATTTTCTTTCAAGTGGCGTGCTATCCTGCACAATTCTTATCAGTTTAAGGGGGGTCGGGTTTTATAAGGTCCTAGCATTGGATGAACTGTTTCGTAATTGTTTCGCTCTGGAATTTGAACAAAAGCAGGGAGTAGATCTTTTGAATCTTCTTACGGAGACGACTGCAGGTATGCGATGTCGGGTCTATATTAGTAATCCTCGTGAGTAGCCCTTTAATGCCATCCAGGTGAAGCTTATCTGGTACATTGAATACGATAGCATTATATGTGCAACGCATCCGTTTCGTGGTTTCCGTTGTCGACATGTTAAGAAACATGCTCGTGCTCATTATATTATCCATCTTGGGACTTTCAGGTGCTTCGAAGATATGAGATAAGGAGAGAAAAATCTTCTTCAGATAATCGAATACAGCATAGCTTGCTTTTGGTCGGGCAAGTTCAGCTTCCAGCTTAGATACTTCATCGAATAGTTCCGCTAATACATTGTCTAGGGGAATAGAACAGTTTTTAGTGATAAGGGTACAGACGGGAACCACAAATTTATCTTCACCCCGTTTGGAATGGCCTTTGTAAGTTCTGGGCCCGGAGCGTTTGTCTTTATGTTGTCCAGTATCCACCGCAGGGCTTCAACGACTAGTTTTGACACCGGTCCATCTTGTTTGACGATCGGTTTCGGTCATCAGTATTCGTTACATAAGAATATTTTCTAAACAGACTTGGTTGTAAACAAAATGTAAGCGGTATCAAACTTGTCAATAATAACAATTACATGAGAAACTTCAAATCATATATCCACGCAGCAATTGCTTGCCCTTTTCCAATCGTGCCCGTTCATATTTCAGGTTTAAAGCACCAATTACAAGCTCCCGCGCTAAAGGAGTGCGCGACGATGGAACTTCCATGCAGCAAACGGATGGAACTCAGTCCATTGGTCTAGAAACAGATGAGACACGGCCATCATATTGCTCGTGATCCTAAGACATGTTCGAGTAAGCCGGTTGCTTCATTTATATTTTTCACTTTCAGCCTCACACCATTATAACAATGGACAAATGGAGAGCTTAGAGAGCTTTGGTTGAAATAGCTCACTACGAACACTAGACAATAAGCCAATCAACAAACTTAGTGGATTCCGAAATTCGGGGTAATCCACACATAGAATGTCGGAAATCTTTGATCGTTCAGTGAGAACCAGCTTCGAGCCATGACAAGAGCGAAAGAACGCCGGTTCTAATCACACCTTCAACTCATTTACCGTGACCGAAATCATCGAAACGTGATAGGCAAACCATCCCTCAACTTGTCTCACTGTGGAATGTTGTAAATGATACGACATACCTAGGTTCATTATTGCACACATTCGTTAATCTTATACGTTAAGATGAGGCGACCACTGGTGTCCAAACTGTGCATGGTGTCGCGAAATCCGTGTAATTATGCTATTTCAGTTATGCTGTATGCGTTCACATTAGTAACTGCTCGTCCTGTTGACTTAACCTGTGAACAACATTGGTAAGAAACACACAGGAGAAGTCAGGACAAACTTGTGTCTGAACCAATCAGGATATGTTAGACTAATCCGCTTCATTTCTGTTGAAAAACGTTTTGGTGATGCTGCAGAAGCTGTAAGCCCGGCTAATCCACCCTCCAGCGTAGGATGACGTCTATGAATTATGTTGGTCATGAAAAATATTGTGAAGCAAACAAGCTCGTTGGCATAAAATCGGATTGGGCGTAAAGTGAATACGCGGCTTTGCGGCGTGAAATATTCTTCTGATTGTACTTGTGAGCCTGCGCATGACAGTTTTGGCCAATGTATCGCCCTTGATAGGTAATCCGTTGCGCATGATTTTCTTCTCTATTGCTCGCCGTGACAGTCGAAATACGACATGAATTCCCCCCGATTGTTGTTTGAGAATCGTGAGCGGATGATCTCGGAATCTGTGCTGGTTTCTGAAGGGGAGGCCCGCTCTGAGCTCCACACCCATGTTACCTCGCGAATTGCAGCTTATCACAATAAGGTCACCTCACATGCGCTTGGAATTCTGAGGGTACATGTTCAGAAATTCCAGCGGCCGGTTATATGAGAGGCTCCTAATCCCAGCAACCATGCGTGTGGCTGCCCTCTGTGCTCTTTCAAGTTAAGATACTCCACTTTGTGCTCAGGGGAACACCGCGGCGTGGTCGTACTCTAGTCTCGGGCGAACATGAAACGAGAACAGCAAGCAAAAGGCCTCCTTGGACACTTCAGCAAAGGAACGACGGATAGCCCCAAGCACTCTCCTAGCTTTAACACAAGCTTGCGTTTTGTGAGCCTAAGCTTTGAATGTGTCAGACACCAGACACCAGCACTGTGTTAACAGGTGACCTCCAGCATATTATGTTTTAACACCCCTCGTGTCTCTCAGGTGCATGAAAGAGCATTTTTATGGAATCAGATGGAAGTTCCGTTGAACTGTCCGTGCTGAAATTGTATTTCAGTCCTGTTGCGATATATCGTTATCCTTGTTTTAAGCAACTGTCCCACACGCTCTCATGTTATCAGGAAAGACGAGGGCGGGCGACTGCAACTCGTCCAATAGATCGCTGATGAAGACCGGGAACAGCGAGGACCTGAGCACCGACCCGTGTAGCAAACCAACTGGGGCAGGCAGCCATTCAGATAACTGTTGAGTGACCCATACAGCAAACAAAGTACTACGCAGGAAGTCTGCCATTTAATTTCTCATAGGCAAATTGACAGCGTTCGCCAAAAACTTGGTGAGCCTATGAGTATTCAGCACTCTGTCCAACGCTTTGCTGAAGTCGAGACACACCACGTCCAGTCTTGCCGTTCGCTCTCGTTTCTACCCATCGCTCTCCGGCAGTCAGGAGGTTTGTAAAGTAAGACTTCCTCCTCCGGAAGCGGTGCTGCTTCTCGCTGACAGTCCAGAGTTGGTCCAGATACCTCTGGAAACGACGGACTATCGGCCGCTGTATTACTTTACCAAGCACGCAAGTCAAGGATACCGGTCGGCAGATGATAGCTTCCGACTGTCCTCCTACTTTGCACATAGACGCAACCACTTCTCGTTTCCACCCCGTTGGCAGTTTACTTTTGTTCAGAGACTGTTGATACGGGTCCGTCAGTGGCACAGCCAATTCTACCGCCAGATCACGGGGCAACAAAGGGTGGGTGTTATCCGGGCCGGGGGACTTACTGACATCGACTAACCTTAGCTCGCGCTCCACCTCTGAAAGCTAAATGGTAGGTCGAAAAGACATGGTCTAATGTCGTCGGGCAAGGCAGGTTGCGCATTGTCCTGGGAGAAAACCGGAGCGTGATTCCGAATAATTGCCTGAGCCTCGTGCCTCGTTTCACCGCTGCTCCAACAGTTCCGAGATTTCCGCCTTAGTTCTGGTCTGTCGACGGATGTACGCCCAGAGCTTCTTGGGCGCCTTTGCCCGGTTTCGCAGCCAGCCTCTCAGCGTATTTCCGACACCTTCTTGGCTTCGTGGTACTATATTCCTTCCTTGTTCTCCGGTACGCATCGTAGGCACCGTGACCAGCCCGATAGATCATCCACTGCCGGTGTCTACGCCTGAGGGTGGCACGCGATTCGACACCGAACCACGGTGGCCCTTTAGAGTGGGAACGATTACGGGACACCGGTGCGAACCGCTCCACGACAGCCAGCAAGATGTCTCTGATTTTGCACCGGCGAACATCGGCAGTGTTCTTGCTGCCTCTCCAGTCGTATGAGCGCTCAGCCTCCCTCATTTCCCCGGACGGAATTCTGCGGATATGCCGTCGAACAGGGGCAGGTGATGGCCGCAGTTCACCTCTCGCTCACCGTATATCCAGTAGCACATGGTTACCCGTACCTACTGGGGACAAAATATCAACACGGTCGCTGTTGGACTCTAGTGCGAAAAACACCGAATCAACCCTGGAGTGGCATTCAGTCCGTAACCATGTGGGAACCTTCTGGTACAAGCACAGCTTGTCAACGGCTAGCAGAAGCACTGTCTCTGAGGAACGGTCTGAACTACTGGCGCATATCAGTGTTTCCCAGTTGATGTAAGGAGCGTTGGAATCTCCCAACATCAAGCGGTAGTTGCGTACTACAGACATCCTTAAATCGTCTAAAAGTTGGGGTTGAAACGATCCAGGAGAGCGATATGTTACACCGAACGTGGTAGAGCTGTTCAGTGCTAAATTTCCCTAGCACCACGGCCCGACGTAAGTACCGCAATCATGAGTTCCAGCTAACCTGAGAGTAGCAGGAATGTCATCGCGATTAAATGGCATCATCCCCGCCTGCTTGTCAACCACTAACACTGGAACGGTCCTAGCGGAAGAGGGTATATCCGCGAAGAGAGACTTCGACGTCCATCACGTCCTCTGACATCCACGTCTCAACAGAGGCTCTGGCTGCGGAATTATTACCTTCAACCCATTCCTCTACATCTTGCAGCTTCTTTTGGAGGCTCCTAACGTTCGAGTGCACCACTCCTGTCCGATCTAAACTCGCTTCCCTATATCTGGAAGGGAGAGTGGCGGGTAGTCTTGCTGGAGGCTCTGCTATTCCTCCCTGCCAAGGGGAAGCAGAGGGGACACAAAAGGTTCCCAACGGACTTGAAAGCTTCTCCGCTTGACCTGAAAATTTTGAATAAACGAGTCGGACTCCCCCTTATCTCTGTCATACAGTTCCTTTTGGGCAACTTTCGGACGTTCACGATCCTCGGGGATCAGGTCTCTCTCTATGCAGACGTCCACCCTGCATATTTGACGACTGCTGCAGGAGCAGACGAGCTCCTAATGCGGTTGCCAGAACCACTTTGAGTGACTTCCATGAAATGCTAATATCGTCCGCCTTTCGGCCAAGACGAAACGCTAAGCGTACTGTTATTTTTGCACTTAAATCTTCCTCCTCAGTTGTGAACATCTTAAGAAGCAAGTCAAAAAAAGCGACAACGTCGTGATCCAACCTTGAGTGCGAAGTTTGGGTGATAACCTCAGGAGGGTTAAATACTATCACACGCTCGTCACGTGGTGGGTGTACTTTTTTAGGTCTCGGTCGTGCTTCCTCCTTCTGAATGTCAGCGGGGGCCTTTGTGATCACTTTGGACACACTTAACTTTCGTGACTGCTGGTCTGGAGGTAAACGTCTCCATCTTTGATTCGTTCTTTCGTTGATTTCGAACAACGGTTTTCTACTTACTTGGCGCGAATAGGTCCTTTGAGGCTTTTGCAACCACATGCTTGAGGATCCCCATGTCTACATCTTTTGGATATCCCGCAACCACGTCCTCCGGGTCATTTGCAACCACATCAGCGACTGACCGGCAAGAAGGCGGTGGGGCGCTCGCGCACAGCTGCAATTGCGTGATAGCTTCCGTGGGCGTGTTACATATCCCTTGATCCGGCAAAGCATGTGTATAATTCGTCTCAATTATGGATAATGGAAGTTGAGGAGGCCTCAATCTGACGTCTGCAGGGCAAAACTTCGGACAACAAAATTTACGGCGGTCCAAACATTTCCTTCTGAGGCAACTGTATAGCTCAGCGGTGACTGAAGCGTACGTACTGTGGAACCACTCATCACACATGTAAAACTGTAAAACTGAAGCCCGTTTTCCGATGCCCCCTCCACCCTGTATGCATGGCAAAGTCTGCTTCACAACGGCGAGCGTAATCTCCGATGATCTGGTGGAGAAACGTGGCACCAGGTAATCGAACACATAAATTACCAGATTTGATGGGGGATTAAATGTTGAACTAGCTCCCCAAATTACTTTTGCCCTCAAAAGATGGAAAAAACACATCAAGCGCATTTGCCAACGTGTGCCAATTTGCATTCGCTAACCAATTTTAAGAACCGTGGAGACACCGAGGAATAGCGTTCTTCTGAGGCAAGGGTTCCAATAATAGTCCTGTGGAAAGAGACAACACGCACTTAGCGCAGTTTATCTCGACTGCATTCAACTCAACCGCGACAGCTATTGTTCCTCTGGGAAGCTACTTGCCGGTCAAGCAGGCACCACTGGCACTACGATAACCGCAGCTGGCGAGTCAGCGTGTACTGCAGCCATACTTCATATCATCGCCGCCAACGTCAGCAAACACCATCCTACTCAAGGTGTGACAACATCAACTGAACGCAGGTTGAGTGCACAGGAAGGACGGTATGCGCCAGTAGTGGCCAAACATTTTGCTGCCCGGTCAGACTCCGTTACATTGCAGGACTTTCCGGAGTGCCTTGACTCGCATCTCCAACTTCGCGATTAAATAAACCGCGAACTTTGGCTCGCTTTCCGTGTTCAAACAAAAACTAAACCTCGATGTCCTCTTTGCATCACCCCTTTCGCAAATAAGCCTGACTAACCGCATGTAAAAAACCTGGGTTGTTACGGGTTTCCTTTACAAGTCCCTTGGAAACCGAAGGGTTCTCCAGGCAGCCTTCAAACTGCAACCCTCCGGTAGCACCTCGATTCGTCGTACTATATTTCGAACCGAGCGACAACGTAGATATCACGTAACAAAAAATGCGGTCGCTGTTGAATGTTTCTGCAACGTAATCATCAGTAATGTGCCAGATATATGTAGGGATAACACCCCGCACGACATTAATCATCGGAAATTTCTTGCGTCTGCTCTAAGGCTAGAAAATATGCTCCTGCAGAACAAGGCGCATCCCGCGCTCTGGCCTGACTTCTGAACCCCCACCATTTCTCTTGAAAATTACCATGACTACCCCCGAGAAGTCTGCATATATACTACAGCCTTTTCGCTATGAGCGCCATCGAATCCATGGAGGCATAACCTTCCACTCCGATCGTTCCAAGGACGAACACGAGATGCTCGGTTGATCATTTCCTCAGATTAGATTAAGTCTCAAAAAATGTCCACCAGCCGGCTCAGTCAGGGTCGGCGATAACTCTGCTAATGTGCACAACTTCCCGCGGAAAATCCAGTTCATTACCGACTTCGGCAAACTGCACTTATTCAGAGTAAATTCCTTCAGGCGTGCTTATGCCAACGCCCGGAGTCCGATCGGTGAACCAGATAAAAGCTGTGCGCTTTGCCTCGCGAATAATTACTTCATCGTCGGAAGTACTAAATCATGGCTCTCACCGAATCATCTTGACTCTGAGCTCAATATAACAGATATGTTGCTCTTTTAGAATGATAGAACAATGAGCAGAGGGGGCGATGTTGCCATTTATGTGCTCGACTCTCTCCTAAACACCCCCGTCTCACCTAGTGTTCAGTACAGTTCCCGAATCTGTCTGGTGTTCCATTGCATCATCCAACACTGACAGATTGTTGGCTGGCGTAGTATATCGGCCTCCCTGCTGTTGCTGTGACCACGACGAGGCAATCCTGTCTGGACTCACTTGTATCCACTCCCTAGGCTACTCCCATCTTAGTAATGGGAAAATTAACCTGCCACAAATCGACTTCCAGCCCCATTCGTACGAAGGCCCTGATGTTACAATGCCTGCAACAATTCTAGCTTCAATTGCAACTGCTGGCCCTATGGAACATGAGGTCGACTGTACAAGATGGTGCGAGAACCATGCTCCTCCCCGTCTAAACTACCTTTTCACTAATGAGGAGCTAATGGTAGAAAACTCAACAGCGGCCGCCCCGCTCGGCTTGAGTGATCACGCTGTAATGACTTCCGACTTCATTTGTAGTGCTGAGCTTTCTTCCAAAGCAAACGTTCCAAAGGGAATTTCCCCAAAAATTAAAGTGGATGCACTCAACGGTTATTTAGCTTATGGTTAGTGAAATCAGCTTAACTCATCACTAGCTGTTGGGGAAATGTGTGACCATTTTGCCAATACCATTCGCGAAGTGGTGGATTGCTTAACACCATTCTACCCTATAACCTGCCGGAAACCACAGCAGCAATTGAGGTCCCCAACGTTAAAAATCATCCACGTTAAACGCCTAGCATGGGCTCAGTCCACGATGTCAGGGAATCCGGATGATCGTCGTCTGTATGCGCAAATTCGAAACCGATGCACCAAACCATTCAGGGAAGATCGACTAGATTTCCAGCGAACTTTGACCATGCGGTTCGTCAGCGATCCCAAAAGCTTGTACAAATTTGCCTCAAAACCCATAAAGCTAAAGCCGGCGTTGTCCATCCAACCGGCCCGCAAGGGCTTGCTTGCTAAGATGGTGAAGCTTTTGAAGTTCCGACTAACTTCTACGGTGTTGTGTTTAATAACGACGTGCCCAACTGCCCCGTGGCAAAAAACGTTAACACTTTTGGAGCAACCTCCATAGTAGATACCACAGTGGATGCTGTGCTAATGAAACGGCGCGAGATAAAATCCACATCTCCCGAGCCAAACCGTATATCTCCTCTAGCACATGTCGGCGAGGCCGCACAGCTATTTGTCCCGCTAAGCGCCCTGTTGGTCAGCTGCTGCAGGAACAGTGCCTGATAGCTGGTAATCGGCGAATATCACTTCTATCATCAAAGGTGGACAGCGCAATCAGCGTTGCAACTGTCGCCCGATTGCCCCCCTATTACGTGTGCCCAAAGTTCTTGAAGCGTCGGTCAACGATTCATTATCTAAGCATCTTTTAGCGTCGAACGACACGGCTTACTAAGTGGCCGCCCATGTACAACAAACCTGTTGTTGAATGTAGACCAGTGGACCACTGCTGCTGACGGAGGAGGGGGGATGGATGCCATTTACCTTGACTTTGCCAAGGCTTTGGACCGAGTAAATCACTCTGTTTTACTCGACAAGCTTCATCGGTCTGGTGTTAAGGGTAACCTTCTCCGCTGGCTTAAAGCTTATTTATCGAGCCGTTCCTACCGTGTGCGCTTGGGTTCCTCCGTATCTTCTGCCAGACTGGGCCCAAGTGGAGCCCCACAAGGCTGCGTCGTGGGGCCACCACTTTTCGTCATCTTTATCAGTGAACTGCCGTCCGAAGTATCATCTTCACTGTTACTGTTTGCGGATGATATCGAAATGTGGCGTATTGTGCGTAACGTCTCTGACGCGAATACCCTGCAAGCAGATATTCCTAATCATTATAAATGGTATGAATCAAACTCCACCAACTGCAAAGTTATACATATCAGACACAAGCACAATTTTCTTTACTCCCACGACAAAGTACCACTCCAAGTCAAGGACAGAGAATAAAACCTTGGCATTGTTGTGACATAAAGCCTGCCGAGCTTTCCGGATACTGAGGCGAGCACCAAGTAATCCAATAGCGTACCAGCGATTCTGGTGCGTCTGTTTGGAAAATTCGAGCGATCATGTTTCAATAACATGTATAGCAGTTTTATTAGTCTTCACCTTCAGCATGGAAACGGTGTCTGGCTTCCTCACATACAAAAGGACAACCAAATTTTGCAAACCGTTCTGAGGCGCGCAACGAAAGCAGTCCGCGGGTTAAGTGCAAACCACTACACCGAAAGGCTTCACAGGCTAAATATTTCCTCCCTGGAATACCGCAGACAGGGGGGTGGCCTGATATTGGCGTTCCTGATTCTGAGGACCCCTAACCATCCGTGTAGATCCGTGCTCACATATGCCGATACTGGCTCACTTAGAGGGCATTCCTTGATAACAATATTTCAGTAGGGCAGAAGCTAGGCTCTGGTCTACAAAGCCTGGAGTTCCCTGCCAGAGAATATCGTGAGTGCCACGACAGTCGCTGCCTTCAAACTTCGTCTGGATCGCCACTCCAACACCTAACCCAAACCCCAGCATACTATTCTGCACGCAGCCACGTACGTATGGTCACCTGTTAAATAGCTCACACCTGATAACAGATTATTACCCAGCTATGGGATTGCGAGTTTACCAACAGTAGGCATAGTGGAACAGATGTGTGAACTTCAATAATTATTGATACAAAAGTAACGGATGAAGTCAAGGACTGGACTCACCAAGGATTAACAATGTTCGTGAGGCGCCCAATGACGCTGGAAAGCATTCGGATTTTTCCAGGCGTAGCTGAGGATGTTTAAATAGCCGAGTTGAAAGCTAATCCAACAAATAGGATGTTTGAAACTAGGTAGCAACCATCGGCGTCGTAGGAAGAACCAGCAAGCGCGTGTAGCAGAATTTATTCGAAAACGTGTTGTGTTCTTGTTTCTACTCTATTCAAACAAAAATGTACAATGTGGTTTGATGCAGCAGTTATGCAATGTTAGCGAAATTAAGTGCAAAATAATGAAAACTCTACATAGGCCTCTATATATGTTTGTTTGCTTATCTTTTTACCCTCCTTTCCAGCCCTTTGATACAACCAACAAAAGTTGCGACGTGTAACTATACCTCTGGTTCAGAGATTCTTCGCCTGGTGAAAGGGAACCATCAAAAGCCGTGACTTTCAATTGTAGTGGATCTAAACGCCATATACAATTCAGGAGTAAGTACGAAATCAAAAAGTGAAAACAAATGAAAATAACTGACTCACAGTAGTACGTGAAGGTGCGTCGTTGAGAGTTCCACCACACCGAACGAAGTATCCAAATGATGCAATTCGTCGTATGGTTCCCAAGTAACTTTAGAAGTCACAACGGAGATAATTCCGACGACAGATGAGTTTGGAATTTTGCTGAAATAAATGCGGATTCCGTTAGTCGTTAATTCTCCCAAAAATCTGTACGCACGTGACACAGAACGC
>LUCH01017716.1:0-26565 GCA_013368495.1 Paragonimus heterotremus
TGAGCGGCGGCCCGAGCCACAGCACCTTTTGGTCAGGCTCATGGCTGTTATGATGATGATGATGACAAACGAAAGAAAAAGATATAATTGAGTAACCTACTTGAATCTAACGTACTCGCCGTCTGTTCGGGGACGGTTTACTATGAGTAAGTTGTAACCAATTAATCCGAGACGGTCGGCGCATTCACGGCCACATTCATCACAACGTCACATAATCATGTCACCACAGCCTATAGTACCTTCAGTACATTTGCAAACCGCCCGTTTCAATCCACGGCAGTAATGCCACCGTTCAATGAGCCTTCGAACGCTCGTCCGGATTTCATTATTTCAGACAGTTCAGTTCAAAATTGTGTCCTTCTACAATCTCACAGAGGCGTTGCAATACGGAAGATCCACTCGGCTAACGTCGTGGCATCTCAGCCCTCGATCACCAGAATTCCGTTTACCTGTTTTCACTTGCTTGATCCACAGCTGCTTTGGAATCCATTCGTCGTCCATCCTACGGACGTCACCTGGCCAACGGAGCTGACTGATCATAAGTATGGCCTCAATCCCGTCCGTAAACACTCGCCGAAGTATCTCATGGTTTGGAAACATGTCCAGCCACAAAATGCGAAAGATACATCTTGGACATTACAGATGGAAGCGGCTCAAATAGTGCACATTTCGTTCATACTGTATCCACGTGTTACCGCCGTATAGTGGCGTAGAAAGTAACACTGAGCGGTAGACAAGCAGCTAAGTGTTCATCTTCAAGCTACGGCTTGTAGTGAGATCACCTTCGACGTCCCAAAAATCCTAAACTCCATGCGACGTGAGAGTTGTCATACTACAACCACCATACCTGTTCACATTACCTTGTGAATACTAGTTCACTACAAACTACAAACATCAAATTTAATGTGTTGGCGTAGGTACCGCAGCCTTACTCGTGGCTGTATAGCGAATCCGCGTTATCTTCACCACTGTAGGCTACAATGTTTGAGCCATTTCTGTTGGGAACGCCGCCCAACCAATCCGACGCTTGTTTAGCATCTGAAGGTCGACTGGAGTTCTCGTTGACATTCGTCCTCTTTGGCTGCTGGTGAGCGGTTGGGCTAAGTTGTCTGTCACATCCGCCTCTTTAGCGCATTTACTAACTTACATTGAAGTTTGCTTGTTGTATGGTGAGTATATCATTAAATAAAGTTTGCTGGCAGACTCTGTCTTTTCGTTACAACTTCTGAATGGCTTTAGCATAATGTTGGGGAAACGTCTGGTGTACGAACCAAGGAGTAAGGAACTAGCTTCGCGACAAAGTCTTCCAAGACGTCTGAAAGCAGCGTTGGTCTTCGCCACACGAGTTCGCAATTGACGATCATCGTACAGATTTATCGACAGATTGCTACCCAAGTAGCAGAAGTCCACGCAGTTATCCACAATGTCTCCAATGAGGCAGATTCTAGATGTCGGCATAGAACCTCCGTCCGGAGAAGGCTGAACGGAAGGAAATGTCTTACTTGTGTTGATATCCAAACCAAATTTAGATGCCCCAGTCAAAAAAGTCGTGGTCAGTCGTTGAAGTTCCTCTTCATTACACACAAATAGCACATTACTGTCTGGGAACAAAAGCATATGCATCGTCATAGTATGTAGCCGGCTTCGGGCGCTTAATCGTCGAATATTCGGCAAACAGCTGCCCGTGCGATATTTGGTCTCAATAGTGACTCTGAGCTCTGAGGAACAGCTGTTAGCATTGCGGTCAAGTATAAACTAAACAGGGTTGGGGATGAGACACAACCTTACTTCACATCAGTGACGATGTCACAGTTGCCAGAGGACGATTCAAACGATTGCACGTTCGCCTTCATGCTCACAAGAAATACTCTGATTAAACTGACGAACTCAGACACTTAAATTAAACATGAACCGTCCACAACGCCTCACGGTTCAGGGAATCAAACGCCTTAGTGAAATCCACAGAGATGGCACGCAGCGACTGGATGCCTTCACGACACTTCTACTAGATCGGTCAAGCAGGGAACACCGTGTCAATTTTACTGCGACTCGTCTGAAATCCACACTGTTCCTCAGGAACGTTAGCCTTAAAAACTTCCGCATTGAGTCAGTTTCTAACGCAGCTCAACAGAGTGGTGTTTTGACAACTGTCAGTGATTCGATTGTTACACTAGTTTAAACGAAAATATGGTCAGGGAATCCTAAAATCTTTGAAGATGGGGTGGACCAACTTGAGCAAAGCACGTTGCCACATGGGGTCGTCGTTTTCCAGAAGTTCCCCTGTCAGTCCATCCTCACCTATAACCTTTCCATTTCGCAGTTGTCCAATAGCTCTGCTCTCCTGACAAATCTGGGACGGAGGCAAATGAAGCTTTCACATCTTTTTGTGACAAATTGTTCACGGCCACCCAAGCAATGGTAGCCGGCCGGTTTAGTAAGCCACCAAAATACTTGCGCCAGAGTTTCATGATGTCCTCCAGTTGAATGTACGAAAAGCCAGGGTCACCGTCAATCGGTGCTTTGGTGGACTAGGCAGATGGGCCCAAAATTGTTTTCGGCTAATCGTAGAACTTGTGTCGTCGGCGGTCAGCGTAGTCCCGCATTACGTCGCTCTGCTTTCTCCGCCAGTTACCTTTAGTTCCGTAAAGCCGTTCTGAGGGTTGTCGGCGAACACCTCGGAGCGTGGATCTTCTGGCTTCACTATTAGGAGAACAGCTGCAATCATCCGTTGTAACAAGTTGGAGAGTGATGCATTGTTGTAGTCCAGCCAGTCCAGTCGTTTTCTAGTCTGAAAACTTATCGACTCGAAGGATGCTGTCATGATCTATTTCCTGCGGTGTTGCCACATACCCGCGGGATAGTGGATACGGAAGCGTCTTTCAGACGAACGGCAGGTGCACATTGAAAAGCAGTCTTTGTCTGAGTTCTGCCAGCATTCAACATCCAGTTTTGTCGTCGTCCGAACAATTGACGATAAACAGGCTTCCAAACAATTTGGTCTTGACCAGCTTACAATCTGCGTTACATCCAGTCTTGCGCATCACTCGTGTGATGTGCAATTCACAGAAGTCATGCTGCCACACGAGCATGTAACCAAGTCGTTGACGACTGTTTTATGGATGAGTCCACGTCGTGATATCGGCCACATCCAGTAGGAATCGGGTGTTTGTGATAGCCGACACGTGAGTAGCACACTGGTGGAGCAAACGATCACTGTTCTCGTTGACCGCATCAACGCCGTGGAGTCCGAGGACTCATGATCGGGCTATTAAGTCGTACCCAACTCGCGCGTTGGGGTCAACCAGAACAAACATTCGATCACTCACAGGCACCGATCGGATCGTGTTGGGCAGCTGACCATAGAACTGGTCCTTTGTACCTTCAGTGTGACACATAGTTAGACCATAAACACTAACAAATATAGCACACTTACCCCGACCGAGTCGTACGCGAGTGGACACGATTCAATGGCTGATGCCGTGCGGTTTGCCTATCACCAAAGAATTAATGCGGTCAGCTACCGCTAAAGAGACACCGTGATTCCGAGTATCACCAGCCGGGTAACCTCTCCAATAGAATACATAACCAGCAGCCGCTTTTCGCACCTTAGCTTGGGCTATAAGGCTTATTTCACTCAAGACTGTGACATCGATGTCGTAGCGACTCAGTTTTATGACGGTCAGTGCGGCGCGAATTCCCCGCCGTGCGGTGCTGCATCAACAAGGCAGCGTACACACAATCCATGTCCTGAGGGACCACGTCTTACGTTCGCGCGCATGTCGCAGACTGACATGCGGGATCTCAGATTGTCTCTGACTTAACAGTTTGACCTGTGCAACAAAAGGATGTACGATTTTCTTAGGAGACCCAACCTAGAGTTAATGACTCAAAAGTCTGACCCACTTGACAAAGGAGAACTAATCCAGCTCACGGGCGCAGTAAATAAGACGCCGACGACTCATTAGTGCTGCGCGTAAGAAATGTATTGAAATATGCACCAAGTTCTTGAGAGTTTGTGTGGGTTTTCCGGCCGTACAGGAAAATACGTTGGCGGTCACGGTCAACCAAGGGGCGATCGGAGTGCTCTTTGTTTGAGAGTATCTCTTCTAATCCCCTTTTTCTGTACTTGGCAGGCAGCAGTGCCGCAACTGTGCAACTGGTTCTGCTGTATACTCAGATTCGTGCTTCACTGCCTAAGCACCTCTACGTAGTCAGTAGTGCAACAAATAAAACCTGCTGTAGCGAAAATGTACCCAATAAAGCACAATCTTCATTGTCCAACTCGCTAATTACCAAGACACCTGCGCGCTCGCGATTTTGGATCCCAATTCCAGTCCACAGCACACCCGATTTCCGCTCACACGTCATGTGTACTTCTACCCGGTTTGAGTGTGTGATTGGTGCCAACCATCCAGTGAGTTTCCGTCTGCAATTCTTCGCCCGTTGATCCAAATTCGTTGAGCAATTGCTTGTCCGGCCGTTCGTGTTGTCTTCTGTCTATCCTCTGTGAACTTTGGCCGTACTCCACAGCCGTGTCGAGATATACCTGCGAGTGTTGGAATAATCAGGCCTTCAATTTGGTCATCCATTCTATTTTGGCTGCCATGTCTTGCCCGTTGGTCCGATCCGGTCGAGCGATGACTCATCCGGTCGCCCACGCCGTCCTCCATCCGCTCGCTGTGGGTTTTTGAACGCACCTCGCCCCTGTGTTGAGGTATTCCGTCGTGAGTTGGAATATTCGTATCTCCTGCATGACAGTCCACCGTAATATGAGTGTAGCTACTTTTCGCCTGGCTGCCCCCCTTTGACCTATTTGACATGATTGAACCTTGAAGGACCAAAGTCTTAGCTAGCATAGCTCTTTAGAGCGATGTAACACACAGGCCTGGCAACCACGCCGATGTAGCAGAAAAGATTACAAACACGCACATAAAGCAAACAAACTTACCGTCCAACGCAAGGCGACATTTTCCGCTCTGTCCGAAGCTTGATTCGATCCGACCACTGCTCAAAATCACCTGAGCAGCTTGCTCTTCATCGCCCTGCGCATCTGCGTTTACATCTTGACAAATGTGTGCTCGTAATCCGACAAATATGTCCCAATTCGTTTCCCGCTTGAACAAACCACGAACCACACAGGTGCGCGGGTCCAGGACACGGTCGATTTGACCACGTCGAGTTTTGCGACGGAAAACCTGCAACGCATCCGAAGAAGGAGACAGAAAGGGAATGACAAGAAGAGGTCGCTCAATCACGTCGTTTCAGAGATCACAGAATAATTGAAGTATTCTAATTAACGCACCCGTACCGGTGTTGCCATTGCATAACATCTCCGGTTACATGCTCAATGTTTGAGATAGGACTAGAACTTTTGAATCTTAGTATGCCTAACGACATGACTAAGAAACAGTTACCATGGCGTAACGCCTGTGTGTGATCTGTTCTGACCCACGATTCGATAACTTGATTATTCACAACGTCCACAAACATGCCGGTTAGTTGTCGTTACCTCTTCCAAACATGGTGCATAAAGATAGTTGGACAGCTGGGGTTTAACCCCTTCTCTCATCCGAACGATTAGCAATAAGCGTTAATGGGATCAAGCGATCTGGTGTTTAAGCTTAAAATCGATTGCATAGGTGTATGCCGTTAAGTTTGTAAGGCTGGATGACTCAGGTACCCCGGTCACGTATCGAGTGGCGAAGGTCAATATTGATAAAAGACTGGCTTGCATATCATTGGCTACAATCGGAGTTGTAAGATTATAAGTAAATTGCACCACCACAATAAAACAGCGTGTTAAACATATTTCGTTTCTCCCCGGGCTACGGAGCTCACACGTCTACTGTTGTGCTACCAGCGTTACTGATCACTAGGTGATATAGTACTCATGCAAAAAGTTTGCAATAAATCAACCAGCCAACATCGATGTTTAAATAAATACAAAAACATCGCACGGCTGAGGTTATGCACACGAAAGAGAGAACAAAGATAACGATAAGCAATCCTTGCTCACCAACAATTGAGGAAGTAGAGTTTGTCTGTAGTTCGGATCGGACATTTGCAGTTGAATTTTGCCGTGGAAAGCCAGTCGACAGGCTGTGGTTGAGGTGCTGTCCAGTTTGGCACCGATTACCAGACTTCCCAGCGGGCAAATGAAAGGGCGTTCAAATTCTAGCAACACCCAGAGCAAACGATCAGGTCTGCCTGAAATCGTAAAGGAGGGGAATACACTGAAGACTGCGAAATATCAAATTCTCTAGGAAGTTGAGAAAACTCTACATCCGAAGGTATTGAACAGTTCATTCATAACGCTTTATATTTTAGCTAAACTGATACACGTCTTTCACAAATAAACGTTTGAACAAGTAGTTACTACGATGTATACGTCCTTGAGTAAGAGACTCTGGGCAGGAAGGAACAGAGGCGTGCTTCATCAGTTATTCGAGGTGGTTGATCCCAATGGAACGGCGATTGATCTGATAAGGTGAATGTCTTAGTTATGTTCCCCTTTTTGAATAGGGTCATTTCACTATGAGATGATTTATTATTATAATCCGACCAAACACCTGAGAGTAGAACATGAAACTCGAGGGTATAGGTTGATTCACGTTTCCCAGTGCACTACCAGAACGAATGTGCTGTTACCCATAGGTTATACTACAGTCTGTAATACGCTAACTGAAGACCTATTGAGTTGGCCAGTGTGGTCAGATCGTCAATAAAGACAAGCGTAAGTAGGTTACTGGATAAAAGTATTCAAGTCATCTGCAACGGTGAAGACCCGGTAGTGAAACAGACTTGTTTTGGTCTTTTTTTGTACATTCCGGACGTTTCTGAATCAACGCGTCCTATCTATTGTGAAGTCGGCGGTACCGTAGATGATGACCCTGTCAAAATGATTCGTCAGGCACATGCTGGGGTTCAACAACATTTTCCTGACAAAGCTCAGGCGCTAAATCTCAGACTTTTAAATGGGACAACAAAGCTGGCTTGCTGAGACGTGTGTTAGGCGGAACAATAGATGAGGAAAAAAATTCGACACATTTTTGGACAGGCTATGTGAGGTCCATCGCGAACCTGGAAGTGAGTTTTAACTATACACCATGTGAAGTGGTCCAATGTGATGTGAACACACACGAGAATTATGGTCCATAAGCCCAGTGGAAATTGGGACGGACAGTCGCTAAGTGTAACTTTTTTCGTTGCCTGAATGGAAGCAAGCGATGGTGTGTCGTTGTTGAGTTCTAAGTGATCGATGCTGTATTTTCTTTCAAACTTCACAACTTCATCTGCTCCACATTCAGACTCACACTATGAATTGTGACCTTCGTTCAACTGAGAAAATAGCCTCTTCATTGACGAACAATTTCATTTATGTTGTGCAACTGGTGTTAATTCGTTTGTTGCTCATGCCAAAACTTAATACTGCTTTTCACATTAAATGCAATTTTCTGTTCATTACTGTCTTGTCGGACCAATGGTCATTTTCCAGATAATGAGAAAAAGGCCTTGTTTTAGGACATTTCAGTGATAATCTTGCCAGCATCTAGAACCACCTCCACTTTTCTATTTGCCCATTAAATCGTTCTCTTGCCCACCAAGCAGCTCGCCACAACTTTGTTCTCTGTTAGTGTAACGGCTAAACCGTCCTCAGTGTGACATCCGTTTTATATGTAGACCCTGGTTTCGGTCCGAGACTTTTATTATTTTGAACCATACTTGCCATATCGATCAGTATTCATTTGACAGCGCGCATCATTGTGTTAACTGATTCTGTACAGTTGATGTTCCTATTAAAAGTCACAATTGAAGTTTGCAACTGTAACGATCCACGTCTGATCACTGACTTACGAGTAGCCCGAAAACGAATCCCCAACTTGAAAACAAGACTGGACCCAAATATTTCTATGGTACTATTAGAGAAAATGCATCAATAATTACAATAGGCAAACATCAATCGTTTACTACGATAGTCTCGTTCAACAAAATCAATGGTTTCCCAACGGGACTAGCAATGTCAAAGGTGAACCATCACGCAAATATGCCAAGTCAAGAATGGCTACTCGCGCCTCAAACAGTTAATGACAAATTAGTTCGGTAAAACAAAACGGGATGAGTAAAGTAAGAAGAACGGATGTCAAGTTGCTGAGAAAATTAAGGAATGCAAACGGTGGGAACGAATTTTCTCAGTTCAGGGACCAACAAATTTACACCAACATTTATCCCAGTTATTAGTGTTCAATCTAATAACGTATTAAACCATTACCTTCACTGCTTTCTCCAACTACAGATAACTGGATGGGCTGACTTATTAATGTTAACCGCTGGTTTTATCGACATCGATCAGCCGCGTGCACTTGGTAATGAACTATGGTCTACCGATTGTGTTACCGAAAGATTTCAAGGTAGCCAGAATCCACACCTACACAGATTCGGTTTGCAACAGCCAGAATTTGCCGTGGAACTCAGTAGTCCAGAATCACCTCTACGCTGCCCGTATCTTAGATTTTGGACAGATGGAACATGAAAACAACGAAGAGTATACGGATCATCCCTCAGCTTGGATCCAACGACCAGAGGGAGAGCAGGGGTAGGATAAACTCATATCCAAGAACATGAATCCGAGGTCAGAATTGGCGTATATCGTGCTATTAATGAGATGCGGACCTCATAATCATCCGAATACACTAGGAAGTCGGCGACAGAGCAATTTTTCAAGCGTGGCGAGTAGTGATTTCATCTTTGGCAACTTATCACCAACGAATCTTATGAGTAGTTCATCACATACTTCATGTACGATTAGACGATAAAATCACCTTGTGGAACTCAGTCGTTCGAAGTTACCGAATTCTTTTTCGGTTGAGCTGAGAAACAGACAGTAAGTCATCCAACGCTGTGTTGTTCACACATGTGGGTTTTTGTGCTAGTATGTGCATGGTACAATGGCAAGTTTAAAGACGGCCGCCATACTAAATTGCTCGCCATAAGCTTTCATCGAACACTTGGTCAGAAATTTGGTATCCTAATTCAGTTGCACGCGAATCGTGAAACACAAGTAACCGAAATGTATTGCAAAACCTTCCGATTGTCCAGCCTGACGGACAGAACAAAAAGCCACCCCGAGAAGCTGTACTGTTAATGTTTCAGCGGAATTCGTTGTAATAGTCTGAGACAGATATTAAACTGCGACATTCCCATTCCATACTCATCTGATACGCGACAAACGTTGACAAAAATTGCGGAACAAACCCAGTGGTTCAGTACATGTAAACAGGAACTACCTTCGGTGGAATGTAAACTTCCCGTCCGGATGATTCCACTCCTATCGGGCCCTATAAACAAATGACGCCGTTGGCAAACATGTGGTGATACGCAGACTTTTCTATGAAGTGTTTATTAAAACATTATAAATGCCGACGTACTAATGGAATAAGCAATACCTTACGAGCCAGACGGCGCATGGCCTAAAACATGGGTGGTAAATAAATGTGCAGAGTTTAAAATGTGAGCACAAATAAAAATCATGGCACAAGGTTTAACGATGAACGGCAAGAGTTGGAATTGAAGCATACTGGCAAAACTAACAAATAACGCCCACATCATCATACTTTTCGCGCACTCGTGTAATTAAGTAAAACACGGCTTCGTTGACAAAGTTGAACTTCCGTTGTACTCTTGACTAACATCTACGCCGAGACAACTCACTTTCGACATATTCTCTAGTAAGACCCATGTTTGATATGAGATTTCGGACTGTTTTTTCTGGATGCACCGATAAATTTCGTTGTTGATAATTATGTAAAAGACAACTCTACTGATTCTCGTAAAATTTGCAACTTTTCCTCAAATGAACACTTTGTGCTCAATGTTCGATACACTGATGTGTAAGTGGGCTTGAATAGCACACAATAACACTGACTCGTATCACTCCGACCCTCGGGTTAGTGGTTTGATGGGTTTAGCATTAGGATGGATCTAGCCGATCAACACTGGATAAATCCTAGGGTTGTACGTTTAGGTATGTCTTGAAACATGATAATATAAACGAACCATCCAATGATTAGGTTCTTGAAAATAACGACCGATCGATTCGAACGGTGAGAACATCAGGCTTACACCCGAGCCGCAAAGTAGGTTGGTATAAAAAAACAGAGGCCACTAATAAAACTGAGAGCTTTTTGGATGTGCTATTTTCCAAGGTGTCATATTTAAAGACCATGAACACATAAGAAATATACGGCATAGGATCAGGAAGCGATAAAGCCGGGTGTTTCTTTTGAAGATGTGTGAGGCATATTGGACAGTCGTGCGGTGTGCTTGCTTAATTGACAATTTTCTTTATTTTTAATCATGCTACTTACAAAATACAAGTAAACTAAACAAAATGGTGCAACTCATGCTTGCATGCTAGCACCATGGGATGAATCGAACATGAGTAAAACATGAGCGTGACTTGGGACAAACAGGTGCGCCGTCATCTTCCACTGCATTTTCACATAGAAATTGGATTCACATAAATGTGCAAATTTGGTGGAAAATGTCCATTACATAACAACAATAGTCGTAGATATAAAAGGGGCAGGAGAGTTGAATATACTCCCATACAAATAACCTGCCTGAAAGGCTCATTGTGTGAATTAGCTAAGTACTGGTGAAACTTTGTATATCCGAAGTGCATTCAAGCGGGATATAGAACAGACTGAGTTAGGTGAATAAATATTGCTTGTGATGTCGTTGCATTGTTGCTTTTACTTCGAATCATCCAGTTAAACAGCATCCAACTCAATTTTCATGAATACCCGATTCACTGTAATAGGGGACGATTCGAACTTACTGTTGACCTATGTCTACGTACACTGGACTCATGACCTATCTTCAGATTCATTTGGTTGTGATATAACGCGCGTTTCCTTTGCCAAACGTTCTATTACGGCTTGACTGATACACCTGAATCCCTTCTATGCGGCTTCACCCAGTCTACTTGCGCAGAGACAAGCAGAATACGATTGGGGACAAACACGCTGTATTGCCAACTTCCAGTTCGACAAAGGAATGAAATGCCTGTAAATATATAACATGAAATAGTGGCCAAATATGGCAATTTACTCGTTGAACCACTGTCCGCTTGTTTAGGCCACTTCGCAACCAAGTAGGGCCAATTCCATGGCCGTTGCGCTGATTGGTTGCTCGGGCTAGCGCGACATCCACGCTCACTTTCAAGCCTCCTCCTAGTTGGTCCGACGTACCCCTCAGTGCTTTGTTGGTGACTGATTTCGTCAGCCGTCACCGATGACCTGATTAGATTGTTTTGATGAATTCGCCTCCTGACAAGTTGTCTACACTTAGTTTGACGAAAATACTAGTAAATTTGCAACTAATTCACCTGATCCAACAGAGCTTCTGTGTCAAGACGCAAAGCATACGAATGAACCAAATTACCGATTGCTTACAAAGTATCCATAAATCAAAATATGCAATTGGTTACAAGCAACAAGGCTATCAACACTGTTACGGTGGGACTTGCACAAAACAAGAAGGAACAACTGTTAGAATCAATGATTCCACCTCCATATGGAGCATACCAATAACACAACGATAGTACGCCACATCATGTTGGTGGGTGCATACTGGTTAGTAAGAAAAGTTAAATGGCTTCAGCCAAGTTGTTCCATAACCTTATTCAAACGTATATTTCGAGCAGATGGCGTGAAAGTAAAGAAGAGGCGCACAATTTAAATATAAAAGGATGGAACAGACCAAAACATCAAAGGTCGAGAACAGTGTTAAGATGAGTGGATCTTAAATGTGAACTGGCCAGTTCGGTAATTCACTTCAATGCACAAGGTGTGCGTGTTTTCGACAGAGGAGCTAAGTAGGACAATGCCATTCACATCATTTCAGTTAGTTTAATGCAAGGAAAAACTTCGTGTTACGATCAGTGGTAGAAAGGTAGACAAGTCTTGACGACGGGGAATGAATTGAAAAATAGTGCACCAAAAAGCAGTTATTTGTACAAAACTGTTGACTGGATGTTGGTCAACCAGGCAGAGTTCGTAAAGCATTTCTCAAACGTAGTTTGCCTTCCATTTTTAATCAGGTACACTTGCGATATGTAAACTGTGAACTTGTTTATCATGCTTTTTTGTTTGGCCTATTCGGTTGGAAATGTCGGAAAATAGGAATCCGTAGATGCGAGTAGTGAGAATCATGTTCAGAACGGTTGAACTATCGTTATGATCTTGCTGATAAACCAGTTGGTGACGAATAGTCTATGATGCCTCTCATACTTGATCATGTTCAAGTACTTCTTCAGCAGGAGCAGTAATTAGTAGTGGTAGCAGCAGAACCATTTCGGAAAGCCATGGATGAAGCTAATCAACACCTTGATGATTCAATCCCAAAATACGGTGTGGTGAACACCAAAGGCAGTCCCACTTAAACTTTTACCATGGTTGCAAAATGATCACAGAATGACTATAGTAGAATAACGTATTACTCTGGGGTGCTTCTATGACAGAGACCAATTCAGATAACTGTAAGGGCAATCAAAGACAGCTTTTAAGTCGAAAAACACTATGACCGTTGGTTATCTATGAGGGTGTTGATGTTTAAGAACTAGTCGAGAGGTAAAAACGTGATTAATACAACCCTAATCATGTGTCTGTCTTTCCATGAGTTCGGTGAGTCAGCGCGACAGGTCAGACGCGATGAAGACAGACTGATATCTCCGTGGTTGTCACATAGACTTTGGACACTTTTGAAGGCGGGAATAAATGCTAATAAGCACCGGTTAGGAAGCATTTCTTTTGTCTGTCGAACCGTTTGAAAGTGTTTTCCGTCCTGATAACCGCGAGACAACATTTGTCTGGTGAGCTTTTGATCTCATAGTATGCTTCAGCAAAAACCCATTCGATGCATCCACTTCTTGATCTTCTTCAACTGAGTGATCACAATAAGATAATTCGCCTGCCCACAACGTGAAAATGTTCAGGACACGTAACTCCAAATACACTATATCCAAATAAAAATAATAGCCTCACAAGCGTCGCGATGATTGCCATGAAATCGGTTGTTTACAGATGAGCTAGGAAAGGTCAATCTGCTACGATTCAGCTCGCATTGTTGTAAGTAGCTGAAATGTTTTCACTCATCCGAGTGATCGGTCGTTCGATTCACCGATCGGTGTTCAAACACACTGGATTACTGTAATACTCGAAATTAGGGACTTCGAACAGCCCTAGAGGTCGTACTCGAATTGAAACCTCCCACGTAAGTAATAAAGAGAAGACCTCGTACTAGTTGCAGTGAGGAGTTCATATTCATGAGACCAGAAGCCAAATTTATGGATGTACAACAGTATTAAAGAAACCATAGCCACTCATTGGTTGGTCGTATTAGCACATACAAAGTCACAAACTGAACGTTAATTGGTGTAACACAGAACAAAGAAATTAGCGAATCACAGAAGGCGTAACATTGAGACTGTCTGTCCAATCCTGATGTAGTATCTTTAATGCGACGTTTGGATTGGCCTCGTGATAGATCTATTTTGTCGGGGTTTGAATAAGCGATGAATCGAATAAATTTTCACCACAATTATCTAAGTCTGTTACTATACTGGTCTGTAAGTTATGGTCCCGGAATTGGAGACGTAAATTAAAACACATTCAGAGGTAACGTGCACTGACGTCCTATGTTTGGACAGGTTAAAACAATGGTCTTGTTTGAATTTACACAGACGTACTCGAGGTGACTGGCGTTCGATCTGGAGAAGCCATGAAATTAAACCATATTTATAACTAATGCATTTTTCAATTCCATGTAATCGGGTAATTCGAGCTCAGCTTGTTGAGAGAAACAAAGCAAATGTAAGTGTAATTTCAGAAAGGCCCTGCAGACAGAAGAGTGAAACTCACCTTCTTTGTTTGACGACAATTCCTCCACGTATTCATAATTGGTTTGGGAATTCAAATTAAGCACTGTAGTGTTCACACAATCTTTCCCAGCATTCTTAGCCGTGGTTCCAAAAAACGTCAGTCGAGCTAGTGCAGTGTCCTGACCGACGAAAACATGAAAACGAGACTTGCTAGCGATTGCAGTTTTGAAGTAGGGTATTCGCTGAACTCCTCCGAGAATACACGCGTGACAAGGCGAAAGGTTTCCTCCGGAAGGAGATCCCACCAGCCCACGCTCAAGGAGCCCAGGGTCCAGTTGAGGAACACATATACCTGCCCGATCGCCCTGTTCCAAGGTTAATCAGAACACAATAGAAGTTGACGAAAGCAAGAAAAAAAACATTAACAGCTAATTTATGGTAGAAAAGGTGATCGCATTGGGAACCGATAGGAATCGATTCAACTGGGATTTACGTTTAAACAATGAGGCATGTTAGAAGATGTGTTTAACCGACAAATTCAAACAGACAGTTTGTGCATACACTTTCATGAAGAGGCATTGGAGCGCTGTTTCAAACACACAATCTCGGCCACACTCATGAGCTTTGTGCATCTCGCTTGAGACGCAAAATGGGAAAATAAATCACACGTACCAATTTACACTGGAGGGTCAACAATCCAATAGCAAGTCGTTGGCAAATGTGCCGATGGCATATATCAGACGCCAGTGTTTAAGTAATACATAGCTTCTGTATTTTAATATAGTTAATCCCCTGTAATGTTTCCTGATCCTCACCTTCAAGCCGACATTTCATGAACGGTTTAGTCCTTGTTTGAACTCACCAAGTAGAGACAGTTTGAATGAAGGGTCGAACCGGTCACTCTCCGCATTACGAGCCGATGCCCTTATCCAGTCGGCTACCAGTTCTAACAGAATCGCCTGTAACGGGGTGATCTGTTGATCTTTCTTTTCAGACCGCACGGGGAAACTTGGGAAGTCAATAAAATTCAACCAAAATCCTTGAATTTTGTTTTGAAAACGAACAATTAACGTTTTCATTAAATAAACACATCACCATGTTAAAGACATGTTTAGTGCACCGACAATCTATTGAATAGGTTATCACTTCCGGAAGCAAGGTGCTAATCGTAGCTTCCAACGTTGCGGAGAACGTCACTTAATTCAAACCAGGAAACATTCTCTGATTGCAGGGCAGCGTTGAAAAAAAAAGCTCCACTAGAAGAGATCGGCAACATTTCGAGAGGCTTCGGTAATGCCTTTGAACGATTTTATGACAGGCGAATTTCGTTCACCTTCCGTTGGTGCACGAGTTCAAACAAATAATTGATCAGAGAACAATGCGCGTCCAATCATAACTTCGTGATAAGTGATGGAGCTCGTTTCTACTCAAACGGACAGGTGAATGAGAACTGCAAGACCCGAGGAAGGGAAAATCCGTTAAGTGTATAGCATGGAGACAAATAACTAATCAATAGGCTGTTGGGGAAGCAGGCTCACCTCAGACAACAATGACACGCACGTTGGGTCAAACAAGTCAAAAATTAACGTTAAAAGGCGTATATAAAGGAGTTGCTGTGTGCCGAATTATTCTATTATCGAGCATAAACGTTACCTCCATAAGATCAGGAAAAATATAAAAGGGAAAAAGCTATTGAGCACTAAACCTTAATGCTTAATATGCATTCGAAAACGGTACAAATGGATGGTGACGTGTGTCAACTCTACTAAGTTCTCCAATTAAAGCCATCAAAGCTCATGATCACGTAAGTACACGACTGCAGTGCGAATCCCTGACTGTTATCGACTGAACGCAGCGTTCAAAAACGTTGTTGACCTATCAACAGAAATGTTCTTTTGTTTTCTTTCAGCGGCCCACTCTATCTCTCGCAACAGCGCCTTCACCTTACCCTTCACCAACGTCCGCACGACAGCCAGCTTCCTACGGTAGGTCTTGACTCCGATCACCTCGGTCATGTCCTTGAATTCGCCCAGGAACTCCTGAAAGTCTCCATCGTCGAACGGATGCGGCCAGAGTAGTTTCATCCTTGCATCATTTACTGCACCAATTGCTGTGACCGCAAAAGATGCTCGGTCTGAGAAGTTGGTTATTGCAAGATATCCATTATAAGGTATGTGAAAATATAGAACAACGAACACGAACACTGTTTTGCACGGGTGTCGAACATTCGTAGTCTTGGTAGTAGTGCACTTACAGTCTCTTTGGTGACACGTGGAACATAATGCATACACACGTTGCCAATGGTCGTTTCTAGTCCCTGGTCTTCCTGGCGTTGAGATCTGCCCTCTAGTTTCCGAGCATATGAGTCGTGTCGCACGTTATGCAACACTACGAACAGGTAGGGCAGCAAAATAACCGGTTAGTCTTCAAACTAAAAAACCTACTGCGTTACATACCTATATATTACTCAATGACAGGTAAATTGCACCGGTCATAAAGATGGGTATGATAGGAGAAAAAGCGGTTACCATCATAATACACATCAGAAGTGCAAGACTGTGAAAATATAGATGAACCACTGGCTTTCGAATGAAACCAGCGAAATCTTTATTTAAAAGTCAATGAAGTTTTAGCAGCACAAACGCTCTGGGGTGCTTGACGTTGACAATGGAAGGTGAATTTACACAGACCTTAATAGGTCCATGTAAATTCATTGTAAAAACGAGTACTGAGCTGGGTGAGTTACTAGCGATCGATTCAACCCTGAAAACTCATTAGAAACATGCGCATATGACCAAATGATAAACTTTGCCGTCATTCATTACCCGTGGTTAGCCAGTAGAACGGCCACATGGTACAAAAACCATGTAACGTAATTGTTGTGTAAAGAAAGCAAATAGCGAGACTAAACAGAACAAACACGGTACGCTGGACTCTCCAACCAGTACAACTAACTATCATGGAACGAGTCCAACATTGGTCGAGGCAAACTGTCAACCAGCATTAGAAATCTGACGTGGTTGATACATGTATTCAGTAACTCATGGAACAAAACACATATCTTCTATCGAGGACCACTTAAACAGCATGGGGAGAACAATTATCACATAATCACAGAGGCAAGTTGTCTGAAGGTAAGCACAAAAAGTCACAAACTAATCTTGAGGGCATAGCACGTATTGTGTGAGATATGATTCTCATATCCAAAAAACGAGGAAGGAAGCTATTTAAGGTAAACAGTGCATGGTGCAAACATTGAAATTAATGGTGCGACTATGAGTTAACAAATATGATAGATAGTTACACTCAGTAGGTAACCTTTATCAAGCAATGTGGTGATACACTGTGGTTTTCGTCCGTTTTACGTAACACTCATTTTACATCCTGAATAACGTTCAAGATAAGTCTACTACCTCGATCACACCACCGAATTGTCAACTCTCGTCATAACAACTACTGTTTAGACATTCGTATCATAGTTAGGCTGCTGATGAAACAACCGATGAAATAAACTAGCACTCTTCAGAAAGGCAGTACGTAAACAAAATGTACAAATAAATAATCAAGTTACTCGTTGCAGCAGATGAATAAGTCGGATGACTGCATCTTCCCGAACAGCCACAACAGAGCACCACACGCCTGAAAAAAGACTACCGCATCCGGTAAAGCACGCATACTATCCCCAACTAACAAGTTCCCAAAGTCTATTCGGATTTGACATGTCCAGGAATATGGTGGAGTCATGCGATGAACCAACATGAAAACACTGAAAGTCTACTCTAGCGGATATAAGTAAGCATTAATTGAATGTTAATTACGAAATCGGCATTCCTGTTCATTGATAATGGTTACTCCTGACTCAAAAGCCTCTTCGGACCAAGTGAACTAGGCACAAAATCGGAGGTATTTAAAACAAACAAGACGTTAACCAGTAGATTAACTCAAAAGAGTCGATGACAGAAACATTAGGATATAATTACTGAGATTGATAGAATGATGACGTTTGGAGGTAAGGATAGAAGTGGAACCGATAAGATCAGTTGGATGGGTTGGTTCTAGAGTCAGTGTTTCAGCTAAAGAAGGGGTTATAACCATCAACACGAGTTAGAGACCACTCGGTCAGTTGATTACTCAACGCATCCAGCCATCGGTGTAAGTCAACTAGATCGACCCGAGACTGGCCACTATGTACCCGAGAATTCGTAATCATCAGCGTTGGTTAGCACAATTGTCGTCTTTACAATTAAACGCTTCTGTGTGGTTCTAAACCCTCGCTTGATTTCCAGATAAACTTTAAATTCTACCCAATGCAGGCAACGGTGGATGATCCAATCCCGAAAGTCAAGATGAGTTCAAGTTGGCTTTATCAACTGTCTCCGACGTATATTTATTCGTTTTTAATTCTCACACAGGCCATCCAAAGTAGCATCCTGTTTTGTATATGTAATCAACAGTACATGCAAGCGGCACTAGGTGTTCAAGGTGCATTAACACTGAACATCCTGCTACTTCATGTCTATAGTATTCAAAACCTCACTACTAACAGCGGAGACCTCCTCCTTGTTTAGGATAGCAGTTGTGGACTCTGTGTAACTGCTGTTGAGGGACATTTGTAAGACAACATTTATTAATTAGAAAAATGAAATCAAGAACACCATCACAGATTTTGCTGCATCTTTACGAGTGCTTACTACCGACTGTTAAGTTTCATCAAATCAAAACTAAACCGCAGAGCAAATTACAATGAAATGTCAATCGTCTACTGGTGCATAGACCCTACCATTGTCAGGGTAATGAGTGAGTGACGATCAGCTCCTTCTGAATGCACAGAACGAGCCTGTTCCTTTTTATTACAACCGCCTCAGCATATCGAAGGAGGTGTGGGTAGATTGTCATGAAGTTGAGAGTTGAGAATGATACAACGACGCTACGAGCAAGTTGTAATACTCTACTTAAGTAATACCATAGGTTATACTATACCATCTCGGGTGACCTTCTTCAGGAGTGTCTGAAAACGGTTCTGTAGTAGTAAGCTCACGTCATCACCTTTGGGAACACCTGGCTTTACCTGTTCTTTTCGATCTGGTTGATTGAATCTCCTAATAAAACGAGAGGGATAGCCGGTTTTCATGAGCACATCCTATATATTATTCAGTTCAATTTCCGGCATTTCCGCAGAACAGATGCGTCTGCTAGGCTCAAAAAGTGTTCAGACTAGGATACGTTTATACCTGGTCGGCACGAAACTGTTGGAATGCAGGTACTGACCAGACCACATGTTCACATTTGGACTGTCCCATTACACCTTCTAACCATGGGGATATCAGGAAACAATAGCCAATTTCCGTGTTGTTTATTCAGCATCATGCGAATATTGTTGTGTAAGGTGTTCATCACGCTTAACACCGTCAGTACTTGCTGCAGCTTGTTCGCAATAACGAGTATATCGTCCACGTATCTCCTGTGTAGTTGGAATTCATCCAGAACACTGGAGGCTCGATTATCAAGCTTAAAGACAAAAATATCACCTAGGATAGGTCCTACGGGGCTTCTCATGGCTATTCCGTCCGTTTGTCAGTAGGCTTTGTCTTGAAGTAGGAAGCTAATATTCGGGGTGCACAGATACAAGAGGCGTTCCAGTTTGCTAATGGGCAAACCGATATTTATTGTAGCGAAAAGTCGTTTAGTGAAACACGATATGTATTATCCAAATCGCTGGTTCCCAAACCACGTGCGCGTTCGCGTTTATGAACCGGAGTTCCAGACCACAATACAGCGGAGGTTTTTACTCGCTCGAGTTGTGCACTCCTGCCTGGTTTGTATGTGTGACTGACGCCTTTTGTCGCGGATGTTTTTGCCTCCCGTTCTCCGTCCGTTCGTCCGATATTGTTGCGCGATGGCTCGTCCGGTAGCTAGTCTTGTTTGTAATCCATTCGCGATGAGCTTTTGGACATGACTTCCCGCCACGATGAGGTAATCCACCGAGTGTTAGAATGCTCGCGCCTCCGATTTCGTCGTCTACTACATTATGGTGATATTTACGCAGTGAAATCTGGTACAGCATAAACCGTACAACATGGCGTTTCTGGGTTCACTTTTCAAGTATACTAATTAATCGGTTCCGCATCCTATATAAAAAAAACGTGAATTTCAGAGGCGAACGTCATAACGTAGTAGTGGGCGACACGACACAAAACGCTATGGATCGCGCGTCATTCTGAGGGCAACATCACGTGCAAAATAACCATCACTCATGCCCACAGACTGAAGAGGTGTCATTTTGGTCAGAAATACAGTTTTTATTGCTAAACTTCAACATGGCCGATCAATTAACTCACCGGTCCGATCGAATTGACTGGCATACGGAACATCTGGATTGACTTGATTTTACGTTGTACCTTCTGATACGGCAATTCGATGGCCTTTACGATATGCGGAGAAAACAACGGAAAAAATACGAATAGCAATTATCTTAAAACTGTACCAAAAAAATTCGAAAATGAACAATAATTTCGCGATTAAAAGCTGATCAACACCTTCTAGGTTTGTGTGGGAAAACGAGCAAAGTAACAGTGATAAAATAATTTAGTCAATGTCATGACTACTTTTCCATCACAAAAGAAACCAAAGGGTTAAAGTTAACACCATGTTTATCGTCACACGATACACAAGGGGGTAAGTATGGGTGTCTAGATGCGGTCATGTGGTTCAGGCACAAACAAAAGTAGTGGTAATCAAGGCTTGATGATGTAACAATGTGATTGGTAATCGGCTCAAGCACCTTGGGGTTATCTAACCACGTGCTCAAGTAAACACTGGAAAAATCCCGCAGTGGTTCCGAGGATCTTGAAGTAGACCTTCCGCCAGGTGGTAAACTGACTGATACTGCGTGTTCAGACGATACTGCTCTACTCATTTTTTCGGCAGATAAGATGGAGGCCACATTAAACGGGTTAAATGAAACGGCTAATCTGTCCAAAATGTACGGGATTGGACTGCCACTCAGTCTATCGCTGTTGTTACGCGAACGCAGCTTGAGAATTTTCTTCGTTCCAACTACCCTGACAATGTTATTTCGCTGGCCTACAATACTACTGAGGATAATGAAAGTAAACGTTAGTTGGGACATCAAGAAGACGTTTGACTATTGAAGAAAGAGAGGGCTTACAGCGCGTGAATGCGCCTATTTTCGTTTAAAGGAACAGGTCTGGCCCACTAATGCGGAAGATGCATACAGGCTCTCAGTACTCCATTACCGTTATCTCTATCAGTTACTCTGTAACAAATTGTGTGAGCAAGGAGATAGCCCATCGACATGTGTTTGGAAAACCTTCAATTTCGTGACCGCTAACCGAGGTGATGAAAGTGCAGAGTAAACTGGTCGGGTAGTGTATTTTGTGTGCCAATAAGACGTCTGTCTAACCGTACGTTGATCAGTATAGCTGCTGATGTTTGGAAGAAATCTCACGACAGCTTGGCGATTATATGATCACAAGCCATGCCTGTTAAGCGAAGTTGGAAGGTGTCGACTGGGTCAGAGAGTGCACGATCATCGGAGTCGCTGGGTGGAAACGCTTTCAGGCATGCAAACTCGTAGCCAAGGAGGAGCATACATGAGCAATATTGTTGACTCTTTTGGCGAACTTCCACCGCTTGTTTGTCGTATTGCGACTTATCTTACACGTTTATATTAATTAACTATTGTTTCATGGACCACTAACAGGAACAATGGCAACCGGAAGTGGAGTACCCTCGAGGACGGCTCAAAACCGAAAATGTAAATATTGGCGATGTTATAATTGTGAACGAGTTACCAGCCGTGTGACACGGTTAACAAGTTGTGTTGCATAGAGTCACTTCATGAGCCATTCATGCATCTGTGGCAGTATTAGTCAAATTAGAAAAGCTTGATTTCCATCTCTTCCTCCAAACTTTAACAGACTCTGATTTGCCGGTGATGGTGTTGGTAGTCATCTTGAGCGTCCAGAAGAAATTTGTCAACTAACTTTACTTGAACAGACGGGAAAAATGGCATTCCATCCAAAGATTGAATGTATTGAGCATTTGCACACGCCTTTGTTCAATAGGGTTGCAAAAGGCGGCCTGGCTAAACAGAATTTAACGACCACTTATGTACAGCTTCTAACTACTGTTGATATGACTGTCTTAATTTGATGAAATCACTATCGATGCAGCTGAAACAGAAAACGATGTCAGGTTATTACACAGTGTCGACAAGCTGTCTGCATTTGAACGCACATGCATCGTTCCATGCTTACCAACTAGCACTGACCAACTCGATTTAAGCATTTAATGCTACATTCAAAGTAACCATGCTCACAACGTAATCCAAATTTTTGTACGGTTGATTTGCATTCATATTATTGTGCCTATATGGCTAAACTTGTTAACATATTTGGTGGGCATCATTTGTCTGCTCTGTCGATTGCTGATGCCCTCCTGGTGTTGGTCCAGATGACCTGAATTTAAAAAAAAACATTTTTCGGCTCTAGGTGTACATGCGCAAAAGATTTAAAGATACAGTAACTAAGCCGCTTTTTGGAAACGACCTTGAACACAACCTAATAGACGATAAATGAGCAGGCTATCAAGCTAATATTAAAAACAATCCTAACTTAACCGTTGGAATTATGAAGTTAACGGATATATACTTTCAAGTTCCATCATAAACAAAACACAATGTTGGTACACAAAATTTGCGTAACGAGAAACCAAAACATATAAGGTGGTGATATTCAAATAAACCAGATCCCAACTTGTGCACGACAATGATGCTTGTCGCAGTGTGATTTGTCAGAACAATCACAGACTGTTAAATCGATCAGGTCTGAAAATAACAGTCTCTACTGGTCCTAGCCCGAATCAGCGATGTTTATTTTTGTTGATAATACGATGAAAGTGACAAAGAACGATTAGCGAAGTGAAACTAATGGCAGTTCCCAATGACGATTAGAAACACATAGTACGGGACATACCAACAAAGAAACTGGAGTTGCACTTTTGACAAAGAATGCGATGATACTTCAAGGGTACAAAATAGCGTTTACATTCATTACAGTCTTTTCATCTACTTTACAATGGATTTCCAGTAATGACCAACTTCGCAGACCAAGTGTCTTTGTGGTCACCACACTGAAATACATTCTTGTATCAAAAAAGCTATTGAGGAAGAATTCAAACAGAAAAGCTTACTTCTCCGACTCGAACCGTTCCAGAGAGCACCGTGCCTGTCATTACAGTGCCTTGACCGGTAACTGTGAAGCAGTGATCCACAGCAAACAGAAAATCACGTTCTCTGACTTCCTGACGTCGTTCAGTAGGATCAGACACTGTGTCAAGAAGCAAGTGGATTAACGACTTGATATCTTCGTTGCAATTTTTTTTGCAATCCGAACCAACTTCAACCTAAAAACAAAAAGAGGAAGAGCGGAAATATACAGGCAGTTAAGATCTAGTATAAAATGTGTGAGTCAAAATTTTCGATTACGAAAAACCAAGTGGTTGTCCAGTGAAAATACGATGCACCGTTTAATGGTTTAAAGCAATTAAAACGCTGACACCGAAGTTCATGTGTAGAATTAGTAATGGTTATAATAATCAGCAAAAATGCACAAGTAGCCGATATTAATAATGTGGTAGAATTATGGAGTGAAGACAGAAAACGTGGGAATGAAGGAGAGGTAATCCATGAAATCTTCCGGTTAAAACTGAACATTCAACCTCAAGGAGACTACACCTTGCAAACAAACAAATAACTTGCAAATGAAGGTCATACCACATCAGTTTCTTTATGCCTTTCACCATCCCGCTTAACTCATGCAAACTGACGCTCTACGTCGGTCGGGCGAGTTCTGAGACAAGCCTTTTAGGATGACAGTTATAAACAGGTATGAACCAATTCTTGCGCTCAAAACATTATACAAAAAACCAAGCTAAGAGAAGCAACAGAGACTATCACACTCGCCAGTCAAACATTTTTCGTAAAAACTGTGCAAGACCTAGTATTTATTTTAAAAATTGGAAAACAAAAGATTCCCTTCCCGAAACTTCATCAATAATGAGTGAGATAAAGTAGGAGGCATTCTTTAATTTTGTGTAAACTAAAGCACTTGGGTAAGATTTACCTGTATCCCGCCGGGAGCGGCAGACACGACTGCCACAGGGGAATTCCGAAACTTTGTCGGTTCAAGTGTTTTGGCTACACGCTTCTTCATCTGATACAGAATAAGAATTAACTGGTAAATGTAAGGAACAACCTTACTTTTTCGATATAAGAGCCCCGGGATTCTTCTGTAATTAAATCACACTTGTTTAAAACCACAATCATCTGGGCGCATGTTATCTCACCAATGATTAAACATTCGGCCGTCTGAGTTTGAAAACCTTTAGTGGCATCAAGCACAAGCAGCATAACATCAATAATCTGAGAGCCTATGGAGAAAAATGAGGACAATCAATTACACAAGACGAACCACACAAAACTGTTCGAATTAAGGATCCGTGGCCAGGACAGTCAACAAGAGTAAATTGCACCCTGTCATAAGATTTCTCAGTAATTCTAGAGGGTATGCCATGGTCTACCAAGAAAGAAGAAAACCCCAAATCGAGGGTTATTCCACGTTTTTTGCTCTGAGGATTTTTATCGAAAGCGCTTGTACTAGCCACCGTGCTCAAAGCTTTGGCAAGGCTAGTTTTTCCTGAATCAACATGCCCCAGTACACCAACATTGATACTAAGTACTCCCATTGGTTGCGTCACCAGAAGGCTTGAAGATATTGACAGTGCACCTTCGTATTGACTTCAGTTGCCGACTAGGCTCGTGAACCAAATGTGGAGACACCAGGAGACGGTGTTCTTCGGAAGGACTTCCAACGACAATCCTGAAAAAGAAGGAAGCACGAAGAAACATGAGCCAGACACCTACTGTGAGAAGAAAGACTAAATCGAATATCAAGCTGGTGTCAACCACAGGGCATAACGCCGCGCCATACTGGACTACTCTTCAAGAGTGTATCGTCCCAAATTTTTCAAACTCAATCAAGAACAAAGATAAATAAAGCTATTGTATGACCCGATTTTCATACGAAGTAATCCGCGGATGATCTCTAGTTCCGATTGAACAACAGCCCTATTATAATGGTGAAATTGTTTTGTAAAGAATTACCAGTGGAATGTGCCTCTACCTTTCAGACACCGCAGGCGAAACGCCCGATATTGCAGGTTCAAAGCTGTAACGATCGTGCACAACTGGGATGATGAAACTTGTGACGCGCTTAACAGCGGCTCGTAAGCGATTTACGTCTGACTGCATTCGAGTAGGCAAGGCTACCAGAAGTATTTCACATGCAATCCCGGTTTTATCAATCCTGGCTTATTCCCACTCTGTAGTGTTGTCCCGGTGAACCAAGCGGAATATGCAACTCAAAGACAACAGAAGCATTACATTCGCAAGAGGCGGATTCCATCCGCGGTTACAGTAGACACTCCCAATCAAAATGTCACATGAGAGAAGCAACAAGCGAAACGTGTGAAGAAATAGAAAGTTTGTAGCCCACGAACCGCCGTCGAGTGTGTTTCTGACATAAATACTGCAGTAATTTTTCTCATAAACAGACCCACCCCACCAAGCGGTCTAACAGATGCAGCTGCAAACGTGCTTGTCCTCCTTCTCGCTCTCAACCACATTGGAAGTTGCGAAGGCCACATTTCGGGTCCTGTCACAAACTTGAATCATAGGAAGGTCGGGGGCTCACGCGACAAAATTATCCTAGCATTTATTTGTTTACCGAGTCCCATCCAGGGACATTTTGGTGTGCAAATAAAAGATACTTTTACCCTTCAAGTGCGACTGTCGGTTATCTGATTTGTGTGCCGATGTGTTACTCAGTCATGACTTCCCCAAACGATACAAGTATGTCGATATTTCGTTGACGAAATATATACCATCATTCCTCGTTTATGAGTTAGCTGCGACGTGAGTAGAGCCACCACCGTTGTTTAAACAACTGACACCCGACTGCATACCTACTGCCATAAATTCTAGATGCTAGTCGAATTCGGGCAATTTGTTTATTTGACCACAGGTTCACAAGCTAGTTTACGATAATAGTACGGGACCTCCGAGAGTACTGTGGAGGGAACGTGTTTGTAAATACCAACGGCAGCTATAGGAGGACGGACGTTGATTACAGACAGACAGTTAGCCGCTACACATACTTGGACGCCCACCTGCTCCAAAGAATCGATGAGCTAGGTAAAAAGTTAGCTACAGCCACTGAATCTTTTATTGCAAATGAGAGCTAGTACCGAGTGACGTCAGCACACAGGAACAACTGAGTCAAAAACTATACTAAGGCCTATCCACCTTCCTTGAAAGGTACCAGCACGAGATCATCTGGATCAGTAGTCCAATTACGTTTGAGAACTGAAATGCAACTGCGGAGCTCAGTTCTAGTAAGCAATTCTAAACATACCGACTAGGGCGCAACATTGCAAGTTTGTGGCGATAACACAGTAGAGGCAGTAGGTCAGCTAAATTAATTCTCGACCTGTCCCACCCATCACTCTAACCTTTTGGACTTATTACGGTTGAGTGTGCAATCAGCCTCGCTGATAGCTCCACCGGCAGATGGTCGCCTTGGGTCAATAGTATAGATAAACCTGAA
>LUCH01017717.1:0-26791 GCA_013368495.1 Paragonimus heterotremus
CGATCCCGTGAACAAATCGCTGAAATCGCTGAAACCGCGGGTTATTTGTACCCAGCGATGCTGTCAAGGTCGGCCGTTCCTCTGATACTTTTGCGTTCTTGCGTCAGAGCATTTCCTCGGGGTTTCTGTGCTGAAGCTGAACGTTAGTCGTCCAGTCCATTTACTACCGTTTTAGTGTTGACCGCAGATAATGAGAAGAATGGTGGAGGTCCAATCCGTCCCATTTATTTTGATGCGCAGGCCACAACACCCGTGGTAAGTTACATGTGAAATATTATTGACTCTTAAGGATCCACGTGTTCTAGATGCTATGCTGCCATATTACGTGAGTCATTTCGGTAATCCACACTCTAGAACACACGCTTACGGTTGGGAAACCGAAGAAGCTGTTGAGAATGCTAGGAAGGTACACTTCGTCCTGTTAAGTTTTTCATATCTTATAGAAAGTAGCAGATTTAATCAATGCTGATCCAAAAGAAGTGATATTTACTAGTGGCGCGACGGAAAGCAATAACATTGCTATCAAAGGTGTTGCTTCGTTTTATGCCCCTCAGAAAAATGGCGTTGTTACTACGCAAACAGTACGTTCGTTCGGGGTTGTTCACTTTTTAGGAACATAAATGTGTACTTGATTCATGTCGAACACTGGAACATCGAGGATTTAATGTCACTTACTTACCTGTACAGAAGAACGGAATCGTCGATCTTAATGTTAGTTTTCCTCAACCAAGCCGACATGGTTAGGTTCTACAAGATGCTATTCGTCCAGATACTAGTATTGTCTCCATAATGACAGTTAACAACGAGATTGGTGTCCGCCAACCAGTGGAAGAAATTGGAAAGATATGCAGGAGCAAAGGTGTATTCTTCCACACGGATGCGGCACAAGCCGTCGGGAAGATATCGATTGATGTACAAAAAATGAACGTAAGTGCGGTAATCGCTACTGCATTTTAGTAACTGCGTCAGTGTGTCGTTGTAACTTTTTAATTAATTACCGTCTTCTTTGTGGAGCATCATCCTGTTTATTCTCAATTTTCGTCCGTGTATGCACGTCTGAAAATTTTCCATTTTCATGAATGCCTTGTCACCAGCAGTTGAATTAGTGTGAGCACAATTTGTGGTAACCTCCATTATGGTTTAGGTCTTGAAGTCTATTTAGAAGTCGAAGTAGTCAAATCATTGTTCGCGAGGATTCGCTAAGAGTGACATGCCGGCAAACTGGCTTTCCCGCATAGCGTGTGGCTGTTCGATTGCGGGTAGTACGTGGCCCCTGTAATTTCACTATGAAGGTACTGTTGAAACAAAGGGCGCTCAGGTTCCACAATAATCAGTGAAATTGAACTGGATTGATTCTTGGGTTTTTGTACTTTCGGATGGACCTTTAAATATTTATAGATGGAGGAGAGTAAAAAGTAGTGCTAATCAATGAGAAAGAAAAATGAATATCTTAAGCTGGGAGGTACATTTCAGGCTTTGAAAGGGAAATTAGACACACCAACTTTCCATCAAACAGGCAAGCAACCATCGATCAAACAAAAACGACCAAACTAGGGGTTGGCCAGTCGTTTGATTACCCGATCGAACTCAGTTGCTGAACCATGACGTTAGGTAGAACCCCGAAGGTTACAGGTAGGTCATTCTTGCTATGTTGTAATTGGATACTTGCTGCCTGTACTATCGTTTCCGGTAGCAATTTCCGTGGATAACAAATTCACAATTTGAGGGAATATTCTCCGCGTAGAAGGCGTGAACGTTGCTGTCTCATGGAGTTGCCCTAGAGGGTGGGCGTGAGGGCTCATTGTGAACATACGTTGGTTTTGGTATACATCATTGTGCAGCCTCTTATGAAAGTTATCAAGTTTCCATGGGCTTACTGATAATCACAACCAGCAAACATTATCTGGGTAGAGGTTGTGATACAGTCCGTTTACTCGTTTGGGGTTTTTATTTTGAATCCTCTCCATTTTATTATCCCACCTCAGGAAAAGAGTTCAGGTCTTAGTATTACTTTTTTGGGTGGGAACGAGCGTATGCAGTGTGTATTCTGTCAGTTGTCTTCTCGATTACTCAAACAAGTAGGCGGTTAAACAGGTTCATTATGTACGTTGTTCTCCTGACAAGCGTGCTACAATCGGTCAACTGTGAGGGTTCATTGGTGATGATGGTCCGTAGATCAGACCCTTTGGTAGCTATCTTTGAGTTTTTGCGATCCGAAGAATGATTTATGCCTTCCTGGTTTCCATTTCGTAACACATTACGTTTCGGTATGTTAAGTTGAATGGTATTTTGACTAACCCATTGTGAAAGGTAGTTGAGCCAGTCTGTAGTGCTTAACCTCCTAACGTGTGAATTTAATGGAAGATTTTAATATCATCTGCATACAATAGTGTCTTAGGACAGACATATAGTTCGTTAACGAAAAATGTAAACGGTCAGAGTCCAAGGATGCTACCTTGCGAGGTGGCCGGGCTTGTGTACTGTTTTGATCCGGCGGACTATGCCGACTAAGACTCTGGTCCTTCCAGGTGCAACTTTGTCAGACAGGCCAAAGGGGAGCAGTCAGATGAAAAGCATTTACACCCTTAGGATTGTATGTCTCACTACTGACCGCTTAGGAGTGCTTAGGCAGTGAGGCACGATCCTATAACCATACAACAGAGCCATTTTAATGGTTGCGGCACTGCTGTCTTCCGTATCAGGAAGAAGGGGGTTAGAAGAGGTACCCTCAAACAACGAGCATTTCGATCACTCAACCGTTGACTGCGACCGCCAGTGTATTATCCAATACGGTCGAAAACCATTTTTTCATCTCTCAAAAGCTTGATGTCCTTCGAGTACATCCACTGCGCGCAGCAGTGTTCAGAATGAGACATTAATATCTTATTCACTGCGCCCTTGGGCTAGGCAAGCCCCTCACTGCCAAGTGAGTCGGACTATTGAGTCATTGGCTCCGGGTGGGGTCCCCCAAGAAAACCCTATATCCTGTTGTCTCGCAGGACAGACTTTTGAGTCAGAGACTCCGGGTGGGGTCCCTCAAGTCACCCCCCTTCCGTGGCATAAACGACCAGAAAGTATCAGAAGTTATCGTTCTCTTGACAGTGACATTACTAACCGACCTCGACCTTCTCCTACTGTTTTACCCCCTATTTCTTCTGCCTTCCTTATGCCTTCGGGCGATTATTGTTTTCTGAGGCCAAGACAACTGGTAAACATTGGCGCCTACAATGTCCGCACTCGCTGACAAATAGGTCAGCAGGCTGCTCTGGCAAGAATTCTCTCAAGTCTGGAGCTTGTTGTGTGCTGTTTGTTGGAGACGCGAGTCTACGATTCTAGCACGGTCATCCATTTGAGCTCACCTCTAGAAAACCGTCGATCCAAGCGCTTCTTTCTTAGGGTTCCTGGTGACGCTGAAGCTGAATCTCGCGGTCGAGCTGGGGTGAGAATCGCACTGATTTCCAGAGCGAAGCAATGCTTGTTCACTTGGATCCCAGTAAACGGTCGCTTGTGCGCTGTCAGACTCAATACATCGGTAAAAGTATGTCGACGCAAATCAGAAAGACGTTGTGTATTCATTATATCGACGTACGCTCCGACGGACAGCTGTTCGGATGCTACCAAGGATGCGTTCTACGACGCCCTCGTTGACCTCCTGAGGCAAACTAAACACTCAGACATCATCAAACTAGCGGGCGATTTGAATGTTCAGTTTAGTCGTCTTTCTTCGAATGAGAAGCGGCTGGGAGGTATGTTTGGTGTCCGGGCACAACGCACTGACAATGGCGAAAGACTGCTGCAGCTGTGCGCATCCCACGGTCTGTATATTTCGAACACCGCATTCCAACACAGGAAGAAGCACTGTGTTACTTAGAGACCACCATGTGCTTCCCAACCGTGGACACAGTTGGATCATATAGCAGTTAGTTACAGGTGGCGCCATTCTGTTAAGGACTGTCGTGCCTTTTGGAGCAACCACCTGGACTCGCACCATGCTGTTGTGCGTGCCCGTTTTGTTTTATCAGTTGCCCAGAGGACCTACGCTCGTAAATGCAAGGTACTTAACTGGCATTTGAACGATGAGAGTCTGAAGGACGTTTACCAAAAGGCGTTGGTGAACGAGTTGCTCAGTTCGAGTCAGGTGAATGATTCTGATGAACACTGGGAACAAATCGCAGAGGCTATGTGTGGCATCCGCGCCTGCCGTTGTCCGCGCGTTACCTGTCTACCCCTGCACGCGTGTGTCCCGCTGTCTGACACCCTTGCCCCGAACGATCCAATCGTGTTACTCATACAATCGATTGGATGACTGTTTGTCTTGTCTATGCCGCCTCGTTAATATGATTCATTCTCTTGTGTTCGATAAAGCTACGCGCTATTGTCGTCACGTGTTCTTGCTCTACTCTGGACTGACTACGTGTCAGAGCTCGCAGTTTGACATGTGTTCTAGATTGTCACACTATGAAAACATGCTGTGAACAAGCATGTTCCGATGTAGCTGTTCAGTTGCGACAGAACTGGATTTCTATCACGTCGATAAACCTTATGAACAAGCGTCGATCGATCCCACCTGGTTCTGAATATGATGACCACCGTCGAGAACTTAAACGCAAGCTGACTAAAAGCTTGCGCAAAGACCGTGAGCACTACTTGGTCGAACAATCGCATGAGATGGAAAAACCTTCTTATCTGGGAATAGCAGAAAGCTTTTTTCCCTGATCCGTGGTTGTACTGGCCGTCGAGTCAGTGTAAGTGAGACCATATGTGAAGAAGATGGTTCACTTATTACCAGTCAATCGCGCCGAATTGGTAGATGGACTGAACATTTTGAAGAGCAGTTCAGCTGGCCTCAGCCAGATCATGTGGACGACGGGACCCGAATGGTCAGTTACTGCATTCCAGACGGCCCTCCGTCGGAAGCAGAAGTGGTCCTGGAGCTCAAGTTATTGAAGCGTAATAAGGCTCCTGGTCCAGACCTCCTCCCTCCTTCTCTTTTCAAGGATGGTGGGGAGAGGTTGATATCGGAACTGACAAAACTCCTCCAGACGATCTGGAAGACTGAAGAGGTGCCTCGTGACTGATGCCTATCAACAGTCATTCCGTTTTCAAAAAGGGGACCCGAAGTTTATGTGACAACCACAGATGCATCAGTTTGGTGTCAGTTGCGTCCAAGTTACTTATTGGCCTTATTTTACGTCGGCTCACTAAGCCCAGAGAAAGCCAGATACGTGAAGAACAGGCAGGGTTCCGATCCGGTCGAGGGTGCGTTGATAATATTTTTACCTTGCGATAGATCTTGGGACATCGGCACTGTTACAGACAGTCGACAGTCGTGGTCTTTTCGGATCTAAAGGCTGCTTCAACTCAGTTGCTCGTAAGCAGGGTGAGAGTTTATGGACAACTGTCTCGGGCGTTCATCACTTCCAGTGGTGTCCGTCAGGGGTGTCCGATTTCCCCGTTCCTGTTCAATTTTGTTATGGACGACATTCTGGAGGATGCGCTTCGGGAATACAGTGGGCCTGGTGTTGAGCTTTTCCCTGTGAAAGGTGTTCAGTCGTGTCGGTGTATCTGAAATCCTGGTTTCGGACAACGGTAATGCATTCACTTCAGCTGAATTCGCAGAATTCTGTTAACATAATGGAATCCAGCATATACCAACGCCGACGTACCACCCACCGTCAAACATTCAGGTGGAACGTTTTGTTGACACGTTTAAACGAGCATTCCTGAAACTTAGGGGGGAGAGAACCAGGCCGGAAACAGTCAAGACTTTTCTGATGACATACAGAGCAACCCAGCACACTAAACAACAAGTCTCCGGCAGAGACACTGATGCACCGGAAAATCCGCCTGCGTGTTGCCGTTATACTCCCAGCTCCACTACTACCATCTGTGCGAAACAGGCGCATGGAGCAGCAATTCAACCGTCGTCATAGTGCGACCAATGTTACGTTTTCATTAGGTCGGTTCCTACTCGCGAAGGACTGTCGTGAAGATGTTGAGAAGTGGACCGCAAGCCACATACTACGTCGGACTGGTCGAGTCACATATGACGTGGAAGTGCAATCTTCCGTATGGGTCCGTTATGCAAATCAGCTGCGTCCTTCTTTCTAACCGGTGACCGTCCCGTCCGGCTGAGTCATTCCATTGGATGTTCTCCTGGATACATTCGACCTATTTCAAGACGTTTCGGCTGTCGCTCAAAATCCAGAAGCACATCCCCCAAGCATCTGCACACCCAGAAGATGGACGGATCGTTCTCGAAGACAAGTCGTGCACGTGCAGGTGAATCCTCGACAACGATCTAACGAGCAATAAACTCAAGGTGGACAGCCACCAAACAACAGTTGCATTCATTTACCGCACCTTTACAGTGTTTTCCATTTACATTGTAGCTCACCATTGGTGCTTCATTACTATGGATTAATTTTATCGCATCACTGAGCGTTCATCTCTCAACGTGTTTTCCTATCGATAAGCATTCCATCAAGATTTGTTTGTCTTCTCAGTTTGAATCGCTTGATTGGATATACGATTTGCTGAGCTGTTCTACAGCTCAGGGAAAACAGGCAGACATGCATTCACATACATTGAGAGACAGTACGTTGTCATTCGCCTTGGTGAAACTTCTCCCATAACGCGTATACACTATTCCGACAGCCTCTTCTTGTCCGTCGTCTTGGCATTGAGAGCTTGCCCTTCTGTTCCTGAGTGTCGCTTGTGTGTAATATACTACTTGTGGGTAGTATACTACTCACAACGAAACTGCCTGTCATACAACACTAGGAACGTTATAAATGCAGGTAGGCCATTGTCTACGACACATTGCCATTTCAGATAATGTTTCTAATCAGCGGTTTGAGTGATCACGATGAACCCAGGAGGACAGACTACACCTACCTACTGTACTCAGTAGAGCAGTCAGGGTCTTCATATGTCGTGACAACGTTGTTAGTTGACCAGTACGCGGTTTTACCCAACAGTTGGTGGTCCCAGTCTATAAAAGCTCAGCTGGCATATGCAGTAAGTACGTGACCCAACCATTGGAGGTTGTTCAACGCACCTAGTTGACCAATTGACTGTGCATCCCGAGCGTTCCGGAATACTCGCCGACAAACGGCTGTGTTGCTTACGCGATCAGTCCGCTTGGTGAGGGTTAATTGTCGAAGACACCGGTGGTCAAACACAACAACTCTGCCTATATTTTCTTTGCGAACACGCCACATTTCCGAACCATAGAGCAGAACAGAACGTACACAAACATTGTATGTCCTTTCTTTTAGCAAGAACCGAACGTTTTTCGACGCCACACATGATGCAGGTTGACAAGGGTAACCCATGCATTTATTGTCCTCATTGATATCTCATCAGCAATATTACAGGCTGACGAGGTAGTGCTATCCAAGTATGTGAAGGTGTCCAAAACCTCATGTGAATTGCCTGCGATGAGGAGAATAAGAGTGGGAATGCCCCAATCTTGAAGAAACACACTGCACTTTAAACGTACGAAACGTATTCCACACAATCCAGTCCTATCACCCACCTTATTCAGCATAGTCTGTATGTCTCCGGTAAGACAGTGTTGTCGGCGTATTCCAGGTCGGTTAACCTGATTTCAAGAAGAAGCTCACCACCAAGCTCACTGGATTCCTCAAACGCACCCTCCAGAATGTTGTCCGTAACGAAATTGAGTGGGAATGGGACACCATGAGGACATCCATGGCGAAAATCACCAGAAATGATGAACTACCGAGACAGTTTTCCATAAATTCTCACCTTGCCTGTAAATTGGCATATAGTGATCTGAGCAGATTCACGTATTTCCCTGGCACTCTTTTGCGAAGAATTAGTTCCGGAGAATGTTACGAGCAACCGAATCGAAAGCAGCTTTTAAGTCTAAAAGGTCCACGACCGTCGGCTGCCTATAAGTATGTCGATGCTCGAAAATCCATCGTAAAGTAGAAATGTAATCAACACACCTTCGACCGGATCGAAATCTCGACTGTTCTTCACGTATCTGACTTTCTCTGGGCTTAGTGAGCTAACGTAAAATGAGGCAAGTGAGTGTTTTGGAAGCAACAGACATTAGACTGATGCCTTTGTGGTGATCGCAGATCTGCAGCTCCCTTCTTGAAAACCGGAATTAATGGTGATCAGCGACAATCGCTAGATGCTTTTTTTCTGAATCCCAAATAGTCTGGGAGAGTTTCCTCAGTTTTGATGTCAACCTTTCTCCATCATCCTTGAAGGAGAGAATAAACCTGATCCAGGAGCCTTATTGCGTTTCAGTATCTTAAGCTTCAAAGCCGCGTCTGCTTTGGACAGAGGGCCAACTGAAACGCAATAATTGGTTATTCGGGGCCCTTCGTCTACATGGTCTGGTTAAGGCCAGCTGAACTGTCCCTCACTATGTTCAACCCTGTCTGTCAAGTCGGCGCGATTGGTTAGTGATAAGTGAACCATCTATTTCATATATGGTCTCATTTACACAGACTCGACGGTCAGTACTACCACCGGTCAGAGAAAATGAGCTGTTGTTCCTAGATAAAGGGGCCCATTCTATCTGTTTCGACTGTTCAACCAAGTGCTGTTCACGGTTTTTGCCGAAGCCTTTGGTCAGCTTGTGTTTAAGTCCCCGACGATCGTCATCATGTTCAGAACCACGTTTAATCGAGCGACACTCGTTTATAAAGTTTATGGACGTGACATACATCAGGTTTCGTCACGACTGAATAGCTCCTTCGGGACCTCCCTCTTTGCAGCCAGCTTCCATAGCTGTTGCGGATTGTTTTCACTGTTCGTTTGGTTCTAATACCTGACTCGAACAGGACAATTGGTTCACTGGTACTTTCTGGTAAGCCTTCTTTACACTCTCTTCGCCCGAATGTCAGTTACGTATCTTGTATTTACGAGTGTATAACCTCTGGGCAAATGACAACAAAACGGGCACACACAACAAGAAGATCTGAGTCCAGGTAGTTATTTCAAAATGTACGACAGTCTTCAACGGAACGACAGCACTTGTAACCGAGTGTTTTACGATCGAGTTGTGTCCATGACTGAAAAGCACCAGGAGGTCATCATCTAACACAGTACCTCTTCCTGTGTTGGAATAGGGTGCTCAAACTATAGGAACTGCAGGATGCGCACAGCTGTAGCAATCTTTCACCATTGTTAGTACGTTGTGCCCATGACACCAAAGATCCCTTTTAGCCGCTTCCCCTCTGGAAGAAGACGATCAAGCTGAACATTAAAATTGTCCGCTTTTATGAAGATGTCAACGTTTATTCCGCTTTAGAATTTCAACGGGGGTGTCGTAGAACAAACCTTTGGTAGCATCCGGACAGTTGTCCTTTGGAGCATACGCCGATATAATGAACACAACTCTTTTCTGATTTACGTTCACAAACTCTCACCGATAGTTCATAAGTGACTGTTCTCTGGGATCCAATCGAGCAAACTTTGTTGTACCCAATAAATCAGTGCGATTCCCACTCCTCCTTGACCACGTCATAACCATCGTATATATATATATATATATATATATATATATATATATATATATATATACGTATATATATATATATATATATATATATATATACGTATTAATTCGCCTGCTCATGGACAGTTGTTGGGATCACCGTTGACTCCAGACATAGTATTCACTGGTAGGGCTCAAGGCTGAAAACGATATATACATAGCCCTACCAGTGAATACTATCTATGGGGTCACCGGCGATCCCGACAACTGTCCACGGGCAAGCGAAGTTATACGTAAGTGTAAATTTTCAGAAAAAGCCACAGAAACGAAAGAAATCACAGCATACATTCATAAAGAAGCGTCAGCCACTTTGTGGATATATTCTAGCCATTGACTGTGGCTTGGTGCTTTGTCAGTAACTATCTCGAACCAGCAGTCGCCAACTCCCGACCAGGTAGACGGCACCTATCAAGCATACTAGGCCAGGCGGTCATGATCTACACAGCCCGTGACCACGTCGTCGTTTGGCTGCCCTGTGGTTCATTCCAACCATCAGTGGTCACTGACATACGGTGCAGTGGACGCTTTATGGGCACACTGAATACGTGACACAACCGCTGAAGGCTGTGAATTTTCAGTCTGGATCAACAGTCGCAAACCTTCGCATTCACTAAATGCGCGCCGACGGACTGTTGCGTTGCTTACACAGTCAGCACATTTGAGGCCCGCTAGTTGGTGGAGGCAACGGCGGTCGGATACCGAGTCTTGATGCGTCCTCCACACTAAGCACTCAGGCTTCTGAACCATAAAACAAACCTGAGCTCATAGTGAACCCTGCCTTCAACCGAAAGATGGACGTTTTAGTGACGCTACAAATAACGAACACTGGCGAACCCACTATATGTTTTCACAGTACTCATTCACACTTCGTCAGAATGGCACAAACGGATGAGACGACTATCGTGGTTGGTATAACAGTCGGTAGTCCCAGGTGGCCTGCCTGCAGAAATGCGAGATCAGTGATAATTCAATCTCGTAGCAACCCTTTACACTTTGAAGGTGCAAAATGCGTACTACACAGATCAGCCGTATCATTTAATCGATTCAGTATGGTCTGCATGTTGTCTGTTGGAGAACGGGGTAAAGCAATACCGTCTTCATAATCACTTTTAGTCAGCTTACAACATAGCAGGGACCTCACTCCGATATCTTTGGTGCCTTCAGAATATTGTCCATCACAAAGTTGAAAAAAAGAGATCGGTCATCTCTGTCGAGTGCCACCCAAAGTGGAAAACGCTCAAGACAACTGTCAGTAAGTGCGCACTGTGCACTCAGAATGAGCTTACATTGGCTTAAGTAAATTGCCATCTTTCACTGGGATCCTGTTGCGATGGGATCAGCCTCGGAGAGCCTGTTGAGCAATCCAGTCAGATGAGGCTTTTAGGCCCTAAATGCCACTACTGTTGGTTGAGTAAATGAGTGAAGCCAACGCCTAGGCCGGAGACCTGCCTGTTCTCTCATATGCTTGATTTAGTGTTCCGGAAACTGCTGTAATATCATCGTCATAACCATCTTGAATACGATTGTGTGAAGGCTAATGCCCCTGTGGTTTTCATATGATGTCCCGGCACCTTTTTCAAAAATGGGAATGATTATTTTAAAATACCAGTCATGTGGCACCTCTTCAGTCTGCCGTACAAAGCGAAAAAGTGATCATTACAGACATTAATGTCCTTCCAGCACCGTTAGAATAAGCTGTAAAATGAGGGTTTGAACCTAAAGCTTCATTTCATCTTAGTAGTTTAATCTCCAAAGCCATTTCAGTTCCCGATGGAAGATCTTCGGGGGCACCGCAACTAAACACACAATCTCCGTCATCCATATCTGACCGACCTGCTTCAGGCCAGTTGTCTCGTTCATCAAACTGTTCAACTCATCCACCAAATTTTTGTGATAGGTTGTAACTTCGTGAGCCATCCTTCTATCATCTAGTCTCGTTTAACACCTTGTCGACGGCAAGTGCAACCATGAATCAAAGAAAACAACCCCCGGCTGTTCCGTACTACTCACGCCTTCCTCGTGATTTTATCTCACTGGGAGAAGTAGACCTCATGATCCCTACGCAGACTCTGCGTTTGCATTTTAGTCCATGATGGTCTTCATCGTATTCGGAATCTAGGGTGATCCGTTTATGTTTGTCCACAAAGTTTACTGAATCAACAGAAATCCACTTCCGTTCTGTCTTCGCTTTTCCATTGAAACAGAGCTCTTCGCAAGAAGTGCATATAGCTTTTGATGTTTCTACTCAATGCTCACTTGGACCACTCCATTGTTGTGACCCAGACCGTTTGGCTGTCTGCTGTTTGATAGGTATATCTGATACCCTTGTTACTGAGTTTCCAGTTGATCATTTTATGGTTGCAAGCAGACGATCTCCGTACAAACGGTAAACTAAGCGGGCAAGTACAACGTGCTAAGTGAGTTTCGCTGCAGCGTTCCACAGTGCGAATTCGCCAGGTGGTTTCCGAATCTGTGAAAGTCGGTACGAACGAATTAATTATATCGGTTGTAGATTTCTTCGATGGGGATATATGTCATCGCTGCGTTTTGAGGAATTATGTTTTAAGTTTCTAGATGACGTCCGGCGCACTGACTCAGTGATGAAATCTTCACTCACATTGCTTCTTGCGTTATTCGAATTAGCACAACCCATAACAACGTTATCAGCTTACATGAAGAAGAGTGTTTTTTTAGAGTACGCACAGTGAAAAAATATGAACACATTGTGGCACCTTGATCGCTACCCTTCTGATTGATTGTAATCGGGAACGACTTAAGGTCGGTGGTTTTATTCGTTTACTGAGGTAATATTTAACACAAATGTCACTAATAAATGATGTGGCAGATTTTCTAACGTAGATTACACCCGATTGTTGGAACTCTGGGCTTCTGCTGGATACAAACCAGCGGCGGAAACAACACGTCCAGCAAGCTCAAAAGTGTCATTGTTGGTCCCATTTACCTACTCAACTCACCGTGTCATATGGAATTTACCAAGTGATTCAACAGACTAATTTCCCAAACAGAGCTTTTTAGACAGTTTACACTGGAATCCGCCAATGCCACTGTTGAGCAGTGAAATTGTATTATTGCTGTGATACAGTCAGTCGGGTGGGTAACCGAATCCAAATGTAAAAGTTCTGAGCTCCTGGTGTGATATTGCCGCCCAGTCGGTGGAGCTTTTACCGGGTTTGAGCATGCTGTTTATGTCGCTTGTTCGAGTCCAATTGCATCTTAAATTTTTCGCAACCGAGTCTCATCTGAATTACGAAATCTCCCACACTACTTATTGGTAGTAGGCAGGTTAATGCTGAGTAAGCATTCTCTGTGGTGGCAAACGCGCTGTATTTGTTATGTATGCCTTCGTACCAACAGACCCTATCCTTGTGGCGATCTACCTTTAATCCTACCGGCCTTTTCGTTATCATTTTTAGCACTTACTAGTAGTATTGTGATTCTGACAGGACTTAAATGTCCCAGTCTGTCCCTTGTCAGATGGAATTCACTTAGGGGATCTGTCTGAACTCAACCGCTTCCGCTCGGCTGGTCGACTTACACTCTCCAGTTTATGCTCAGATCATCATCAAAACCTCCACAACACGGACCTTCACCGCTTGAAGCGTCCATTCCTCATCTACCTCCCCAAACTGATCACCTTACACTTGGCTACAGATGGCGAGATTGCGTGAAGAACAGGCAGGATTTCGGTCCGGTCGAGGGTGTGTTGATCATATTTTTACCTTGCGACGGATCTTGGAACATCGGCACTGTTACAGACAGCCGACAGTCGTGGTCTTTTTGGACCTAAATGCTGCTTTCGACTCAGTTGCTCGTAACCTTCTCTGGAGCTGTCTCCTTCGCAAGGGAGTACCAGAGAAATAAGTGAATCTACTGAGATCACTGTATGCTCACTCTGCCAGCAGAGTGAGAGTTTATGGACAACTGTCTCGAGCGTTCGTCACTTCTAGTGGTGTTCGTCAGGGGTGTCCGATTTCCCCCTTCCTGTTCAATTTTGTCATGGACGACATTCTGGAGGGTGCAGTTCGAGATTACAGTGGGCTTGGAGTTGAATTTCTTCCTGGCGCTAGACTGACCGATCTGGAGTATGTGGACGACCTTGTCTTACTTAGCCCCTCTGCTGAAAACATGCAGACCATGCTGGACAGGTTGAGCGACCGAGCTGGTTTGTATGGAATGCGCTTTGCACCTTCAAAGTGCAAAGTGTTGCTTCAAGACTGGGGCATTTCCACTCCTACTTTATTTATTGCAGGTAATTCGCTTGAGACTGTGAACAGTTTCACATATTTGGGTAGCACCATCTCGTCAACCTGTAATATTGCTGATGAGATATCAGCGAGGATTGCAAAGGCACGCGTTGTCTTTGCCAAACTGCGTCATCTTCGGCGTCGGAAAGACGTTAGGTTGTCGCTGAAAGGAAGGGTGTATAATGCTTGTGTGGGCTCCATTTTGCTTTATGGTTTGGAAACGTGGCCTGTTCAAAAGGAATACATCAACAGACTTGCTGTGTTTGACCATCGTTGTCTGCGTCAATTGGCCCATATTAAGTGGACTGATCGCGTGAGCAATGTGGAAGTTCGCCGGCGCGTATTCCGGAACACTCGGGATGCGCGACCAATTGGTCAACTAATCACGGTACACAGCTGGCGTTGGCTGGGTCACTTACTCCATATGTCATCTGGTCGTTTACCGTACCGGGCATTATTTACTGAGACCACTAACAGTTGGGTAAAACCGCGTGGTGGTCAAGCAACAACGTGGTCACGAAATATGAAGACTCTGACTGCTCCATTGAGCAAAGTGGGTAGTTGTCGCCTGCCTGGATGGGGTCCTCGTGACCACTCAAACCGCTGGTTAGAGACGCTATCCGAGATGGCGATGTGTCGCAGTCAATGGCGTACCTGTATTCATACCATTTCTAGTTCTTCCGCTTAGTCTTCTTTTTAGTAACTTTTTCTTCTAGGATATTCCACGTCACTGTTGAGGTGAGCGGCGGCCCGAGCCACAGTACCTTTTGGTCAGGCTCATGACTGTTATGAGGATGATGATGATGAATTTACATGCCTGGACTCTGACCACGCGTTGGTTCGTGCTAAGGTGTGTGTGTTTCGTTAGTTTTTCACAGAATAAACGACTAAACGTAAACAGGCCATCTTATTCATCTGTTAGCCAAGTGTCAGACCGATCTTATTATTATACTCAACTGAAATGCTAAAAACACCACCGGACACGTTTATAAGGAGTTCTTCACTCAACAAGTTCTAACTGCTGTGGGTTGACCCGTCGTATTGTGGACTATATGATATGAGACATTCTGTCGACATTTTTACAGCGAGTACCTTGCGGTGAGACATTGCAAGAGCTTACGAAAGGATCGCAAAGTCTAGTGGTCAAAACATGTAACCGAGATGGAATTAGCCGCTTCATGCGGGAGCCATTTCATCTTACCCGGACCTCTAGAGGCGGTTGAAACGCCGGGCGGTTCAACTGGCCCGGTGCGCTAGTTATTCTGCCTTCTGCTTTGTGATTTGTGCCCCCAGACTCCCAACGGAAGTAATCATTCGGGAGGGAAGCTAAATTCCTAAGTGTTGTAGAGCATCTGACTTAGTCAAGCATTCCTTGGTTGGGGTATTGACCATCCTGTTCTCGGAAGTTTTGAATGCTGAAAACGTTTCTTTGCTCTAAAATGAATCGGCAGATATCCGCATAGTGTGTGCGTCAGCCGCCGAGGAACCAGTCCGATCTTAGTTGTACGTAAGTTTTTTTGTCTCCGTTATACTTCACAAGTTATCTCAGAAACGTGAATATCAGTGTCGCGAGGAGCAGGTTGAATTTCACGCTGACCACGGGTGCACTGGTCAAATCTCCACTCCTCCCCTGTTCGAACATCGACATTCGTACCGGCAGGTAACTGTTTTCATGTTTCCAGGCTCCGACTCGGCTTGCCGTTCTCTCAGCAAAGTCGTGCTGGAATTATTTGTTAGGAAAAGCTGTGCCCGCTAAGTATGTACCCACTGTAAAGGCTTGCGGCCATCACCTCGTCTTCAGTGGTACGTGACAAGGCCATCTTCTCTTCTTTTCAGTTTTACAGTTGGCGGTGCTCTGCACAAAGTTTTGGATGGTTTCACTATGTCTTCTAGGAAACAACCGGGCGAGTTGAACGGATGTTCGTACGTGTCACTAATTCCTGATTGGTACTTGATAACCCGACACCTTTGGCACAGGCCTGTACAATGTGATTGTGCGCACGACACCATCGTAAATTCGCGAAATCTAGCCGCCCCTTGTCGACGATGCTCGTTAGCTATCAGTTCTTAACACTCATCTTGTGCATACATCATCTTCTGTTCTTGTGTGATAGTGTCACTTCGTGTGCAGTGATGAAGTATAACGCTGCGTTAGGAACAGATAGCCACTAATTCCACTAGGAGGTTTTACTTCATCGCTTAAATCGGCGCAAGCTTACCCAGCGTCTGCCACATTGTCGTTTACCTGTACACTGGTTATGACTGAGAAAATAGCATAGCAGGCAGTCCAGGACGTATAAAGGGACTTGCTCCAGATTTAATCCCTAGGATCTACTCAGCTTCTCTTCTGGGTTCCACAAAACGCCGAATGTTGTTGGCTGGAAGCATTCAGAGGTGTAGCTGCAAGCGATGGCCACTGACGGGCGTGTTACCTGTTGCCGTATTTTGTTGTTATTCAAGTCTCACAGGAAACAACTCTAACAAAAAATAATAAATTTTTTAGGATACCGTGCTGATTAAAACTAGTTGGTTTGATCTTTCTTTTTATTGCCTTCTTATCCCCCCCTCCACGTTTCTCTCTTCTCTTTGTCACTTGGCTGTGCTTAGCTGTTTGTTTCATGATGCTGAAGTAATACTTGCTGTGTTTTCAGACTTGTTTCTTCTTTCTATTATTATCTTCGATAGTTCTATCCCGGGCCAAGACAACTACAGGTTTCATCAAAACATGTCATACAACAAACTGCAAAATCCGCGGAGTGATTGTTAACAAGTGACGTTAGACGCAATTGCTAAACTCCACAATCGGTTCGATCTTGACCTGGCGTTGACTGGGTGTTACATCACATGATCAGGGTCAAATGTTTATGTGTGATTGAAGTAGTTCCGATTGATATTTGGCCACGGAAGTCGCAAGGGTTGAACAAATTTCTTGTGCGAGCACAGATCAGGGCTACGTAATCTGATTGCGACCGATTCGACGGTCGCAAAAATGCGCCGACGGACGACTGTCTTCGGTTGAGTGATGGCAACTCTGTTGGAAACCCACAATGCTTTGGTGACGTCAACGCGATGGTCGGTGTGGACCAGACGTGCGACAGTGAGGCTAGTAAGTGACTCACGGGAAACGATTCCGATTTAAACTGGATGATGTTCCTTTTTTGGCACGCACCTAGTTGCACGACGAGCGTATTTTGCGGTACAGCAGCAACATGAAGACGAATATGCGAGCGTTGATCACTTGTGGACTGAGTAACTTATTTTTCCGGCTCTGTTTTAACATTGGTATTGTTATGAACCAGCTACGTAAGGTTGCCATTAGAAAGGTGTCTAAGCGACCAATAGGTGCAACCGATCTGCTGCACTATCTCCTTTAATGGGAAGTCTTATAAGTGTAGTTTTGTTTTCAGCTGTGGAAGTATAGCGGAAGTATAGCGATCATATTTGAATTGAACAATCGTTCCAGATAACCATTTTCGCTCAACCGGTTTTTAACCGTTTTCAGTGCTTGCTTCACAGCATTGTCCGAACGTATCTTCCTTCCTCAAGTTGCCAGGCATTCGGCCAGGTTTTTTTAATGAGCACGAAACTATTGAAGTTGGTGTGCTGATCTGGCCATGTTAGTCTACAATATACCTACCTATTCAGTACACTGTGTCGACACCTGGTCAGCTTGTCATCTAAGAATGGAAGACATTCTTTGATTCCTCTTCCGATGAGAAACGAGTTGGAGCGTCTGTTGCATTAAAAAAACTTGAGTATCGTTGTTAACTCATCATGTAGTTGAATGATAACAAATATGTCGCTATATGGGTGATACATATGAAGACTCTGAATGGTAGGTCGAAGCTGAGCTTTCAGTTTGCCCGTAAATATTGTTGTCAGCAATGGGCCTTGATGAGATTCCATTGCTAACCCGTCCGACCATCAGCATAACTCATTGAACATAAACTCAATATTGGATGTGCACTGAAAAAGTAGTTCTTTCAAGTTTGCGACCAACAGCAAACAACAAAAGAAGAAACGTCCGTGGGCGAAATAGTATCCAAACAGACTATAAAGAATCAGTTAAGTATTACCTGAGGACTCAAAGGTATGAAACTCAAAGGTACTTCCATTATGCATTCACAATCGTGTTTGATAATACTTTGCTTGAACTATTACTGTTAGAGCCCAAGTTTTTGTTGTCCATGCCGTTAGAATTGTCAGCTGGAGGCTGAAGTCCAAAACCGAATAGTTCACCTCAGTCCTACTTCTGATGCCAGTCTTGAGCAATTCAAACCGAAGTATTTCAGTGGTTATTGCAAATATCTCAAATAGGGTGTATCTCTCAAGAGACCGATAACCCAAAAACATCTGGATGACCTGATGCCGTTATGGCACCCTACTCACTCGGCCAAACAAAGATGCGGAGATGATGATTCTTAAATCTGATTATACCGACAAGATACTGTCAGCACTTTCAGGAAAACAGAGAATAAAAAGTACAAAACGCGGCTAGTAGAAAATCAAATGACTAATTCCATAAAGCGACTAATGCATCAGGACTACATCACGCAAAATCAGTTTGCTCAGACTAATCCAACTGGGTCTATCATCATCCGTTTGTACGGTCTCCCCAAAATCTATATTATTTGTTCGTTTAGACCAATACTTGATGCAGTTTCTCACATCACGCAACTACCACGTGGTCTACACGGCGGAAATTTTGCACACATATCCTTCGTAACACTTCTGAGTTTGTGGCTGCCGTAAGAGATATCAAAAGATGAACACTGGCACATGAGTTCTATCGACGTAGCTCAGTTATTCACAAAGTTTCCGATGGTGAAATCAATTTTTCATATGATCAGATAAAACAATGAGTGGATATTTTGTTTGCGAGCAGGTGATTTCTGTGCAGACAGTTGTAACAAGCGAATATTGAGAATATCAAGGTGATCATTCCAAAATGAACAACAATCCTTAATGGAGTGGTTCCGTCGATTGCTAACGGCGATATGATCCATTTTCGTCCATGGCTAAGTTACACAGGGCTCCGCGTGACACACTGCCGTGGCTAGTTCTGAAATACGCAAGTCGATGTACAGGGTCCATGAGGTGCACACAACTGCAATAACCAACCGCCATTGAAAGTGCTGCGTCGCATCCGGACATCAAACATACCACCTAGGCGCTTATCCTTTGGAGTAAGACGACCAAGTTTTGCGTTCACAATACCAGCAAGCGCAGTGCTGCACTGCAGAATATGTTCGTCGTGCAATTAGGCACATATCAAAAATGGATCAAGGAGGAGCATCCAATCAGGGTCGGAAACGGTTGGAGTGAATCAATTACTAGCGTCATCGGAATAAGGCAATGACAAGACGCAAATATGTTTTCCGGACTAACGTTTCGTACATTCAGATCACACATGGACGTAACTGATTGTAAACACAGAACGGAAGTTATGGCTGAAGGGATTAGACAGATAGACACGGGAATGAAGACTAAACATATGGGATGCTAACTATTAAGGCAACCGCAACCCCAACACAAATTGTTTTCGAATACACAGGAGGGATTTTTACGTCTAATAGCCAAAGCCTCAGCGAATTGGAGGATGCGTTTCCAGTGGTTTCGAAAAGTCACAGAGAATACGTTACAAACCCTGACTCTGTGTTCTCTTTAGGTTGTGTTTTGCTATTGATGACGCTTTGTGTTGTTCGTCGAGCTCTATGCACGCGTCTGGTGTTTATAGTTGTGGTTCCAGCGGTTTGCGAACATGCATCTTGATACGGGAAGCTAATTATCGGTTTGTCCTCACTATGTAGCTTATGCTGCAGCTACACGAATATTGGGTAGTCAGCATCCCCATAGTTTTAATTTTCACTTCCATGTCTGTCTGCCTAATCTTTTAAGCCATGACTTCCACCCTATGGAACCTTATTGTAATGTTTACACTTAGTTACATGTCCATGTGTGATCTGAATGTTCAGAATGTTACTCAGGAGAACATCACATTATTCGCGTCTCCTCATTGTCTTATTCAAGTTCATCATAGGAACGAATTGCTTTAAATCAGTAGCCTCATTGTCGCACGTCTGGCCCATACCGACCATCGCGTTGACGTCACCAAACCATTGTGGTGGTTTCCAACAGAGTTGCCATCACTCAATCGAAGACAGTCGTCCGTCGGCGCATTTTTGCTACCGTCGAATCGATCGCAATCAGATTACGTAGCCCTGATCTGTGCTCGCACAAGAAATTTGTTCAACCCTTGCGACTTCCGTGGCCAAATATCAATCGGAACTACTTCAATCACACATAAACATTTGACCCTGATCATGTGATGTAACACCCAGTCAACGCCAGGTCAAGATCGAACCGATTGTGGAGTTTAGCAATTACGTCTAACCTCCCTTGTTTGCAATCACTTTGCGTGTGTTTTTAATGGTGGTTTCCAAATGTATTTCGCAAGTTGCATCAGCAATTGTACACTGTCTTGAAATAGCTAGATTGCAAGTTGTGTTTGCTACTTCTATCCTGAGCATGATTTAGGCGTTTCTTCAAGAGACTACGCACATGATTTGATCACGAGAGCGGCGCCAGGCAGCCCAAGGACTTGATCAGTCCGCGGATGATTTTTAGCATGTATTTATCTGTTGTCACCTGCGTCTCTGAAACAATCTAAGGTGTTTGCTGCGTTTGCCGTGACACTTTGGGGACATGTTCCTGTTCGAATCAATTATGGGCTACTGAACTTAATAATTACGTCCCACCAGCTTCATTGTGAACAGCTGACCTAACGTGTGCCATCCTCTATGTATGTCATATATGTATGCTGGGCTAAACTAGAAGCAACAGGTTGTGTTCGGAACATGAGGGCTTTAACGTCAAGGCTGGCTCCTGGCTTGTTGCGCAGAGTTCAAGTGACAACATTTATCATTTAACTATTTTGATGAGCATGACGGAAGATGGTATTCGTCGGTGTTTATGCTATGAATGTGAAGGTTCCCAACGTGTTTTTTATTCGTTTATTTTACTGATGAATAGTGGAGTATTTGGTTAATTTTAAGTTGAACACCACACACATTTGATCGCAGCTTTTGCATTCAGATAGACTTTCCAGCCAGCCTCTTTCGAAAGGATGCACTAGATTCGGGTTTCGCTCACAATAGAACTCGTTAATAGTGCGTATCCTTGTCACGGCCCTGTTTAGAACTCCAGTCACGCTTTCATGGGGCCACCGTGTTGACCACTGCGCCATTGACCTCACATTGACCGAACTGTCATATCTGAATGCACGATCATTTTACCTTGTGAGTATTAATTACTCAGAGTACTACTCCCCAGGACTAATCACTAGTCATGTAAAATATCCCCCAGCAGGTCTAATGAGATCGGAGATTTCGACTTGTCTAGAAAGTCCTAATCTCGGGTTTATCGATCAGAGGTATGTTCTATCGAGACGATCAGGCAACCTGATCATTACTCACAGGCGAAAATGATTGATCGCATATGATACTGCAGTCAGTGTGAGGTTATTGGTGCAGTAGTCTCATGAAAACATGATCGGAGTTCCAACCTGAGCTGTGGCAAGGATATGCACTACTGACGAGCTCTAATGAGAGGGAAACTCGAGGCTAGTGCTTCTTTTCAAAAAAGGCTAACTGAAAGTCTGTCAGAATGTGAATGTAAGTGATGTGCAACTTAAAATTGATATATTTTCCTTACTGCGTCGGTTCTTATCACCTTGTATGACGTTTCCTCTTTTATCGTTTTCATGAATCTGATACTGCTGTTCCAATTTATTACATCTCGTTACAATGCTAGTTAATTCAGTTGACAATTAATTCCCTTAGAGGGTTTGAACACCAAGGGTTATTGATGCACACACTCCATATTGACTGATCAGTACCAAGTTTCCAATTACATAAATCGTTTTTTCTGTACCAATTCGAATCACTGCCTACCTATTGGTCATAGTCCGTGCATCGTAACCACTGGGATTGGTCGAATTGTCTCTGCAAAATACATCTTACGTAATCCTACTCGCGTGGTCTGTATTCTGGTAAACTTCGTCGCTTTGGTTGATGATCGTATATGATGTGACCAAGTTGTTTCACCATCTACGTCTTCTTACTTCTTTGAGAAGACTGTCTTTTTTATTCGATATAGTTTACATGCGTTCGACGGAGAGATAAAGCATTATTATGCACACACTCCATTTAAACCAGTCAAGCACCGGAAACGAACTATAGTCGACTGACTCCCTAAGTACTCCCAGTATGTCGTAGGTTACAAAGTTGAGCAGAAGGGTGCTCACTGGCCGGTTCAAAACTGTTGATCATGTTCAGATAAATCCTCTGTAAACTGAAGACAGTTGGTGCAGCTGAACAACAGAAGCCGGAAGGAGATAAATTGTGCTTGCATTTGCTGGTCAGTTGTATGTTTGCTGGGTTTTTCTCGTTTGAGTTCTGGCCAGAAGGCTTTAGGACTCAAACCCGATCTCCGTTTTTTATATGTGAAGACTTCTTCTTGGTTGCATTAGCCTTCGGTGCATTGTTGTGAACGACAATGACTGATCTACCTGCCTTGTTGATTTTCGGATAACCCTTTGTTCTTGATATTTATGTATCTGTGAGTTTGGGCTACTTATACTGTATTTTGATAAGGCACAGCAGTAATGTTTGTAATTTATATGGATGTTCATTCTCTATCAAAAGGTTTTCACAAAACGTATTCAGTTCGAATATCTGCATACGTGAGTACTGAAAATAACTGAAAAGGTCATAAATGCGCTATATCCGCCCTCTCCATTTTAATGAATTGACCGGAGAGAATGAACTTTATTATTTATTATTGCTTGTGTTGTTGCCATTAATGTGATTTGTGAAACAAAAATCTAACATCTCTGGGCGCATAATTTGTGTTGTATTGACAGATTGATCTTATGTCTATCAGCGGACACAAAATATATGGTCCACAAGGCGTTGGTGCCTTGTATGTTCGACGAAGACCGCGTGTGCGGTTAGAAGCGCAGCAAAGCGGAGGAGGTCAGGAACGCGGAATGAGATCGGGTACTCTTCCGACTGCTCTCACAGTTGGCTTAGGTGCAGCATGTGAGATTGCAAAAAAAGAATTACAAGTATGTTTTATTATGCAATATGTCTCTCCGAGGATGTTTCGTTGTTCACTTCAACAGGCATACATGAATTAACCAAATGCTTCACTGGCGTAATGTTTTCATATCGTAACCACTTCGTTACTCTTATGTACCAAGCTGAGCTTGAGGTCATTCCCGGGCCCTATCCGAGGTCACTTTGTAAATAAGTGATTCGTGGCCGACTGAAAATGTTTGTTAATAGTTAGTTGTTTTGCAAAATGTTGACACCTTGATTTTGAGTGTTTAAGTGTAAACGTTGTTGTTGCTTATTGTTGGGTTCCCACACTTCCAATTCCTTTTTCTCAGCTTAAGTTTGCTCTTTTCTTCCGAGTTGTATCGGAATCAAGCGTCAACGCGAATCATCGATATGTTATTTTCCTTGATGATGATGCTAACTAACGAGATTACTAAATGAACACGATACGTTCACACCTGTCAACCAGACGCTTGTGTTGTGGAGCTTGTCGCTTCTTGCACCATTCAGCTCCTAACAATGTGGCCATAAACGAGCGCCGTTGATCAACAATCACTCACACAGTATCTGTTTCCTCTGGAGATTCTCATTTTTGTCGGCAGTCGGACTGGAGTGTGGATTTTCCAGTCATTGTTTAATGTCCATACAGTATCACGCTACCATGCAGTATTCACGTTGGTTAGTGGTAGCCGCCTTGCAAGTTTCGTAGTGCTCGCTTGGTCTTGTTTTCATCGCATACTCGTTTTTTAATTAAAAAAATGGATCGGTTCACAAACAACTCGATTGTTAATCTTTCGTGGACTATTACGACTGACAACGTGGAACAACTCGTGTGCACGATCTGTGTCTACACTTCACTTGAAGCAAATGTTAATGGTTGGTAGTGGATCGATTTTTCGAATAACCGCAGTGAATTGACTGTCCACCTTATTGAGATGGATGGTCAGATCAAAGGCGCTATTATCCAAACACTGGGTGTACTGTCTCAATGCGGCGCTGAGATATATCCAAAGCCCACAGCGAGTGGATTGCAGACAACATGGGCGACCGGACGAGCCATCGCGCAACGAGGTCGGACAATCGGACGAGGAATAGGAAGCAAAAAACCCACGACAAAGTGTCAGCCACACACACACGGTTGGCGGCGTCCGAAACGGATTAGACTGTCACAGTGACCGAAGCCAAAGGACGCCTACGCTGCGCCACTTTCGGTTCCACTCACACACCACGTATCCGGTGTAAACCCGAAGGAATAAGACCAGTAGGTGTGTGAGTGAGGCCTTTGTGCCCAGCCGGCCAACGCTGGTTGGCCAATTAATTGGATAACAGGAAAACGAAACCCCTGTCTCTCGGAAAATAAACAGAGATAGAGACTGCAATGAAAAAATCCGAACTGAGGAGAAAGATAGGTAAAATGTGGTAAAAGAAGTACTTCATCATAGGAGTGTATGTTAGTAAATTCTAGAGAGGATTAGAATGAAACATAAAACTCAGATTGGACTACGAAAAGAATGGGCAAACCATTCGTCATACAATACACGAACACAGCTGAAGAATGGGTAGAAGACCGCAGACACCCAAGTTTCTGAAAAGAGGAACGAATTAGTCGTCAAGTGCCCATGGTCTTGGTCAATGCAATCATTAACAAGAGCTGAATAGATATACTGATATGACCTACCTGAGCCTAACGTACTCGTGTTCTCTTCGTCGACAGTGCAGTATGAGTACGCTGGTGATCTACTAATCCAAGGCGGCCAGCGAATTCGCGGCCGCACACATCGCAACGCCATATAGTCATGTCACCACGACCTAAGGCACCGATGGTACTCTTGCGTACCGCACGCTTTTGTTCACGACCGCGCAACAACTGCTCGTTGAACTCGTGGACGCCCGTCCCAATCGTATTCCTCTAAACCGTCCGGTTTAACGCTGTTTTTCCAAAATCTAAAGTCAGTTTTACAACGTGAAAGACTTACCTGCACTGCATCCTGGCAGCCACACACGCACACACAAACCAGATAGAAGTTCACACAACACGTGAGTGGTAATCGCCGGTGTGTTGTAGACTGGAATTTCGGCTCATAAACGTGCGCGCACCTGGCATGGAAGCGTGCAAGTTGGACAGTAAGGATCGTGCTTTATTGAACGAATTTTTGCTACATTATGATTCACACAATTTGTTGAGATAAAACAGATGTAATTGTCACTGCGTGAACTATGGTGAGCAAAGTGGACAGTTTGTTTCTCTATAAAAGGTATGTTGATGACAAGCTTGTGATTACAAATGATCAGATACAGGCAACAGATTTGCTAAACCAAGTAAACCGTTTACATCCAAACATTCGTTACACTTTAGAAAGCGTGACTAATGGCCAAACGCCGTTTCTGGATATCAACCTAACTAAGAGAATGAATGGATCCATTCAACATCTTATACATCGAAAGAATACGTGGATCGGTCAGTTTTATTCCAATAGCATATACAAGAGGACTGGTACGAACGCCCAACCACCGGGCCAGACGGCTTTGTACTGGTGACACCCCGAATGCTGAACCCCGTCAAATAGAACAGGCTTTATTAGACCGGCTATTTGAGAGGATTTATGGGAAAATTAAACACGAACAGTGTACAAAATAATTCTCAACCCACAACCCCCAAAAAGACAGTAGTTTTACAACTGCCGTCCAAGGAAAATAATATGCGTCGAATAGTTGAATAACGCTTACGGTCGGCTGTTGTCCTTACTTTCTTTGCCGCGAAACCAGTGATCGTGTGCAGGACGGTCCGAGTTCCCACACCCCCAACCGACGCTTCAGTTAACCAAATCAAACGTAATCTTTGGATGCAAATATGAGTGTGCAGCATCTAGTGTTAGCAGAACTGAGCGCCAACTTGGAACCAGGGTTGCCGAACTCTTACTGAAATGAGTTCAGTAAAGGTCCATGCAATGAGGCAACTTGAAAGCAAACTCGGAAAGAGATTGCCAAGCATCATCTGATGACGCAACATGTGACTGACTCATCAGTCATTTACTGTTCTGTTATCAACTCGAAACAAACGTTTGCCACAATATGCCAAGACCATTGCAAACAGACATCACAGCCCCACTTTTTGCGCTCAGAAATAAAGGTTTGTGACGTTGATGCTGCCCTGGTAGCAGTCAAACTGGTTTTGAACTTTGACCTTTTGTGATTGTTTGTGGTTTGGAATCTTGTACATTTAACTCGTCTGCAGTACACACCAGTAGAGATGCATCGAAATCTGCTCGAGCATAAATCGTGTTATATCAGTCTTCTGTTTGCTCTGCTCAAATTTTCAACGGAAAATGGTTTCTGAATTTACTAAAAATAAAATCTGAGTACTTAGCAACGATAGGGCTAAAGAAGAGAGCCTGGGTCACGACTCCTCAAAGAACGTGTGCAAGCAGCCAGGGTATCCTTACTTTTGACGGAACGCTCGAAAGACCTAGTTTGTTCAATGTTCTTTCGGGTTAACGTTTTGCATAGTTTGAACGCATATGTGCCACTAGATTACGACGGAACAGACAGTGAGTATCAAATACGGTCATGACAACTGTGTATCCCAATTTCACATGTATTTTTTTACCCTACTTAAATGTTTAAAGCAGTATATTTTTATTTCAGAATGTAACGTGACCCGTCGGTCTCCGTTATCCATGCGTTTTCGCTGCTGTTTGATACACTAGGATTGTTTTAAATTTCCATAGACTCTATATCCGCCGTAAACAACTGAACTGTATCCGACTTACTTATATTTCTTCTTTTACCACAGTGCGCCTTATTCGCTCATAAGTGGATAATTTATCACGTTTCCGTCTCTTTGTTACTAGCGTTTGTAAACTTGA
>LUCH01017718.1:0-26643 GCA_013368495.1 Paragonimus heterotremus
ACGGTATTTTCGGGGAATTGAGTTCTTCCCCGACAGTCACACTCAATTCACTTCTGTTCCGTTGGTCGCTGCTGCTTTTACCAGATCTTCCCCGGTTATAAATGACTCGTGCAGTTCATCGTGTTTCCAGTAGTCCACCTATTCTGTGCCTGACTACCCACTCCCACAGTTACTGAAATATTCCGTCTATCATCACTTTAACTCCTTCGACCTGTACCCCCGTCCTATATGTCAGTATCGCCTGAGACAGGAAGATTAGGGGAATTCGCTTTACTTAGAAACCCTCTATCGATTAGATGAAGATTGTCTATTCCATGGTCAATTCGCACTGTTGGAACTGTTAATCTAAGCCTAAGCAATACAGTTTTCATCTCTTTCAATGAAGTATTTAGTCTAGAATATCCTTCTTTACCACAACGGTGAACAGTAACTTAACGCCATGTGCAACCTGGTCCTTCTCATGGCTGCATATAAAGACATGTGTATGTCCCGCAAATCGATGGGAGGGGGGTGGTGTTTGCAAGCCAGACTGTTAGCCGTCCACGCTTTAGCCTTTATAACACGACTATCTGAGCTAAGCATGAACTTTCCCTTAGAGATAATTGTGAAGAGTAAATCGCACGCAAACAATTATCGCATTGATCACAATTAACATTTTTCTCGGCTCAGGTTACGATTCACATTGTCTGAAGGGAACTTGACTCTTTCTGCGAACCATATAATTTCACTTTATATCGCATCCATACCAGTTCACGACTACCCTTTTGTAATCAATTATACCGTTGTGAGTATTCACCACCGAACGTGAATTTCTTCCCCCATCCAGCTGGACAGTTCACGTAGACTATCAAGGTGGTCAGAGTTCTATAGTCTCTCTTAACACATCCAGATGTGGTGATATTCAATTTAAATTGTAAAGGGGAATCAATATGAAGAGTTCTAATACAAATCCTTATTTTTATGTAAGTACCGAGCCCCTATCTCGACTTCTTTCTGATAAATATTTGAGGATTAGTTTGAGTAATATCACGACACAGACACTTCACGTTATTGATCTTTCTACCAAAGCCTGAGAACACTCCCCTTATGTACGGCGTCTATATTCTAGGTCCATTCCCTCACCACTTCGTCAGTCAGTTTATCAGCGTTTTTGTGCCCCCCTCCTCCTACTGGAGGTATTGTTCACCACTGGATTTCCTTAGTTTGTTGTGAAGGGACACATTTTTGTTATTCATCTGTTACTCTTTGTTTAGCTCTACTACCCAAACTCAAGCCTTCCTATTTTTGAATAAACCACGAAAACGATTCAATATTTTTTTTGACTGCCGGTAACGTTTATGGCCGTTTGCTAACGTTTCCATCAGTTTCATGATTATTATTACGAGCATTGGTTTGTGACTCGAACAAACTTAATTGTTCTTCATTTATTGAATGTGTGGGTGTGTAAAAATCTGAAAATTCACCTCTCAAGTTGCATGCAGCACATTTTTGTTCTAATACGTCTATATGGCAGTTTTATATGGTGATTTCAACTAACAGAAATTTCTCCGAAAAATCTATTTTTCTATCTATTTCATTTTCCTAAAAAATCTAGCTGTGTAACAAAATGTCCATCTTTTACCTTAGAACGAATGCGACATGGAACGTCGGTTGAGACAGATCGCCGGATTGGAAAATAGACAGTCATCACCAAGGTTGAACGATGTGGCCTGCGAGTCCATTCCACCCATAGAACTACTTTTGGACACTAATGCCAGCCCCACGACCGTTGTCTCAACGGACGACAGTCAGGTGACTGTCATCTGCTGCGCTCCAACAGAGGTTATCGAGAACACCACTGACATGGACAAACGTTTGGCGGATCAGCTAAATAATAGTCAAGTTGATAACCAGTTTATCCACCTGTGTGAAATCTCGACGGGTTGTAAACAGTCTGGTCCATACACAAAATTATTTGACTGGGAATTCTGCTGTCAGGTAACAGAGGACTCAGACACCAACCACGTGATCTTGGAACCACCGGAGTACAACAAAACTTTGGCCCATAGCATGTGTGCCGCTTCCGAAGTCGGCTACGATGTTCGTCAGAGTTTCGCTGTGTATAGGAGCTGCTAAATAAGTTGAAGGTTAGAAAACGCTCGGTTTGGTTAAAACGATACACGCTGGTTTAACTCTCTCCCCCTCTCTACTAAAGATATATTTATTTGAGTTGAACTGCTATTTCTAACAGCGCCCAAACGAAAAAAATCATATCAACGGCCGAATGGAAGAACTGGAAAAAATATTGGTGCGCATGATTATGATAAAATGATCTAGTAGTAAGGCACTTTCTTATCAACAGTTTTAATTGTCGATCTATCAAACAAAATTCTGAGAGATTGCGATGATTAAAGCATGTTTAGTATGGTTTGTAGATCATCGCTGCAATAGTCTGGGCATTCTCTGGAACCCCTAAGCAGCATGATATCTGACAACAGTGGGAATACCTCCGCCGGACTATCAAAGTCCAATATTCACTCCGAATAATGTATTGGTAAGGGCATCTGTCGCTAGATCTCCAGTTCAAGCTGCGGTTACTACCATTGTTTCAGTTCAGATTTAGGCAGTTTAACAGCATCCTTGTATATCATGTGCTAGTAGACGATATGCATTACGAAACGTGGAAACTTAGCCTAACGTTCCTTCGTATTATAAAAGGCTTTACAGATATTTAAACTACTCGACGAGATCTGTGTACTCATCGAACTAAACAACCGAGTGATACAATGACTGGTCGAAATGGCGAGACACCAGAAATCTATATCTATCGCGGCGTGACGGGAAACGTGAAGCATAAACGGTTCCACTTCGTAGACTAACCACGTTGGTAGTAACAGTAACGTTTGAACCCTCAACTGTGCCAATGAAACACTGTTTGTAGGCAAGTCTCAATGCCTCTAAACAAGTACTTTTGTTAAAAGAATAAATCACATGAAAGGCGGAGCGCGGCTCAATGCGCTTTGTTGTGGTTTGCAACTGTTATTTTATATTTATCTTCGAAAGTACACAGCTAAGGACAAGCACCATAACTGGCATGGGAACATTATAGCTGCCGACTACGGATTGTAGCGATATCGTTCAGTGTCTCTAGCCAACGACATTCAAACTCTTTGGATTGTAGACTGGTAGAAACAACGGTAACTATTCTTGATCCAGTGTTTTCATACCCGTATGTCAGGTCACAAGTTATCTACAGTGTTATTTCTCTAACCACATTCAGACAGCGCAACTAGAGCACGTTGAGGGAGGCGCTGGTGACAACATCGCATGAGTATATAACGTACGACAACGCGCGTTGTGAATAGAGAGCTTCCTTTTGTGCAAAGTAATTTCACCTCTTCGGCCAGAATAGCTCAGACATGTCACATACATTTGGGCTTTTTGTATGCAACACGGTGGACAACCTTGGCGTGGAATAGGAGTATAAACAAACTGATATCAAATTTGGCTTCTGCTGGCTCCATCCGTTTTTCTGGCAGTGGTCAGAAAAGTGAAGTATGTTAATGATTAGAGACACTGAGAATTACAGCTGAAAGCTGTAGTCAGCAGCTTGTGTTTACATGGATGTTGTCATGACCACCTTAAGCTTCCAAATAGGCACCTCTATGTGAAAAAATAAGGGAAATGAGAAGATTCAGTAAATGGTAACTAGCACTTCAAAGTCGCGCGAAGTGCAAAACTGACAACAAAGACCTTTCTTTCTGCTTTGTTGTTGTTGTACATGTTGTTCTGCACATTTCCCCATTATTTCGTTGACTTTGCTTGGCGTATGGCATTGAAGTGGTGTTTACTCTGTCCCCAGGTTTGTATACAGCAATATTAATAATTATATCCAACACTGAAGAACAAATGCCGAAAAGTGTACAATCACGAAAAAATGGCTGTAACGGCAAGGTGCACGGTAAGGAACAGAAGTGTCAGCTGTTATCCACAATAAACAGGTTGAAACCTACAGTTAACGGCCGGTGTTGTACGGGGCTGTTTGTACAGTAGTAACTAAGGATTATCTGTTGCAGACTCAAATGATTAACTGTTGCTTTTAAAGCAGTCCTGTGCTGAAAGCAGAAGTGGTCAAGCAGCATAAGTTGTTGAAACATAACAAGGCTCCTATACAAGATCTCTTTTCCTCTTCTCTTTACAAGAGGTTGATAACAAAATGAAACAAAACTCTTTCAAGTGAGCCTAAAAATTGAAAAGGAACCTCGTAAGTAGTATTTTTTAACAGTACTTATTTTCAAAAGGAGGCCCTAAGTATGTGATATTCACTGAAGCATCAGTCTCGGGCCTGCTGAGTCCAAGTTACTCACTGACATTATATTACGTCAGATTACTAAGCAAAAGGAAGTCGAAAGCGTGAAATACAGCCGAAATTTCGGTTAACGGTTTTGCGTAGTCCCTCTGCCAAATTTATGCAGATCATGCTGAATGACCTGGCTGGTTTATATAAACTAGACTTCAAGTCTTCAAAGTGACGCTTAAAGACTTGGACGTTCCCACTCCTTGATCTGCTTGAGGTTGTGGTCAATTTTACACAATTGGGTGGCACTAGCTCGTTAGCTTATAACATTGCTGATGAGTTATCAGCGAAACCAACAAAGGCATGTGTTACTTTTGACAACCTGCGTCATCTATGGCGTCAAAAGGATACTCGGTCGTCGTTGTGGAGAGGGATATGTTGGTGTGCGTTCCGTTTTAATCTGTGATTCCCGACAAAGATAATAACAAACTTGCTGTATTTGATTATCGTAGTCTCAGGCAATCAGCCGATTTCAAATGGGATGATCGCGTGATCAACAGCGCCGATCACCAGTGTGTATTTCGAAAAGTTTGCAAAACGCAGTCTAGTTATTGGTCGACCAATCGGGTTGCACAAATTGTGATGGCTGGACGACATTCTCTGCAGGCCAACTAAGCGTTTATTGGACCGCGAGTTACACACTGAAGTCGTTAAAGGTTGAGTAAAACAGCGTGGTGGACAAGCAACACTATGCTCACGAAATATGAAGCCCTGACTTTTCCATTTAGTAAAGTGGGTAGATGTCAACTATCAGGTTGGCATCCTCGTGGTCACTGATATCATCAGCCAGAAATGTTATCCAAGATAGTAGGTATCGCGATAAGTGGCACGACTGCATTCACATCACCTCTATTTCCTCCGCTTAACCTTGCGTTTATCAATTTTTGTGCCCTGGTAATTTTTCCTCTTCTAGGCCATTTCATGTCAGTGTTGTGGTGAGTGACAGCCCAAGCAGCAGTATCCTAACTTAGGCTCATGACCATCAGAAATGAATGATATTGCGGTATGGTGGAACTTTTACAACAGCTCATCTTGTTCAAAACAGGATATAAATTTTTGAAGCACATACGTGTTACTAACGCAACAATCTTCCTACTGCTTTTTTTCAGGGACTACGTACCTGGTGCGCTTGACCGGCTGATTACCTATCAGGGTATCCGCAAACGCTAACAAACGGTCGTCTCACTTGACGAAGAGTGTACTATACTCCCATCCTCCCTGTTCGCTTAAGTAGAGCGATCGTATCCGGTCATTCCAAAAACCCGGTCTAGTTTGTCGTGTTTTACGTTGGCGACGAGCGCCAATTTTCTACGCAAGCAAATCGCTCGATGGTCCCGACCGCACTTCCACTCATACTGACGTTGATATATTTTTGCACACACACATAAAACTCAATTATCACACATACACATACCAGTCATGTAAGACCAAGAAGTGTGCGATGCAAAGTTTTCTGTTTGAATAACAAGATTTTGTGGGTGGGACTCAGCAAGTTGATCTGCCAGACGTCCTCTGCTTTAGTTTCAGCCTTCAGCGGTTGCCTGATCACAAACTCGCAAAATCAATCCTTCATGTCAGAGTCAATGGGATGACTATGCGAGGTAGAATGAGAATACTTTTGTAATGTAAACTCGTGGTTCACGTATAAAATTAGTAGAGAAACCCTTAACTTGGTTTCTCCAAAGGTTTACTTAGTGTGGTTCAAGTAGGGAAAGATCACTGTTTGAGACCAAGACAAATGCTTGCAATAATAAAAAGAAACGGGCAGAAGCTGACTAACAGATCTAATCCAGGTGTAGATTTCGAACCGAGGCAAGTCTCATACATTTAACCCAAAGTCTGCGCAAAATGATCAAAATGGCACATTCGTATAGCTGTTCTATGCTCAACAGTGGCGTTGGTGGATTCCAGCGTGAACCGTTCGAGAAATCCTGCCAGGGCAGTCGATTCCCTGGATCATTTGGTGGAGTTCATATGAGGCAGTGAGTAACCGAGTCCAGATGTGAAATCTCCGAGCTCCTGGTGTGGCTTCGTAGCTCAGTGCCTGCTGCGTTGAGCCATGGTGTTCCTGTCGCTGGTTCGAATCCAGCCGAAGCCCTGACTTTCCACAATTGGGTCTCATCTAAAAACATTCGTACAGGTCACAAAATAAAACAGACAGGGAACTGATCTTTGTACTCAACTCCGTTCAATGATAACGCACATACCTTGACCGCTGTTTCGAACAATTGCCCAAAACATTCTTGGTTTTTTTGATGTACGTACTCCTAACCAGGACCTTCAAAGAAAATCGTGGTCAAATTACGGGAACACCTATACACATATTTCATTCGTCCGCTCGAAATAATGCTTCGAAGAGGTTATTCAAAAATACCAGATCGGGCAATACACTAGTTTGTCCAGGTCAGTGTTCTTCGGAAATCCGAAATTCCATGAGATCGAAGCTGTACTCTGGAACTTATTAAACCAAATGTCTAGTAGAGTAAATATTACCATACTGTAATGTGTGTACACTGGTACACCATTTATGTCCACAGACGGCAGTCACACATTCATCAGCATCACTGGCAGGTCGACTACCATAAAGCCACTTTAAGAATAAAATAATAGGAAGGAAGGTAAGTACACGAAAACATTATGTCTCATTTCGGATGCTGCAGTGCCTACATATTACAGGCAAATAATCGGGTCGCAGATAACGGTAAGGCGACGTCAGCGATATAAAATTTCTTGTGGGTTTTGTTTTCCCGATAACAACATTTGTACTAACGAATCCGATTAGTCCTTATGTTCAGTCATCGGCTGCTCTGCTAATCACGAAAGTCCCAAACCTGAGGTAAAGTGACTAGTCGGCTGGCAACTATTTTCAGGTCTCTGAATCAAGCCGTTCTTTGTTCATCTCAAACCTTGCGTCAACCGCATAAGACATTGATAACTTTGTTAATGGAAAGACTTGGTTAGTATCCTTAGCATACGGCTCAACCAACCTAACTCAGGCATCTTAATGAACTCGCCTGGTTCTCATCACCAAATATCAGCTTTCTAATCTTTTCGTTGCCAAGCCAGGTGCGTGCAGCTGAAAGCACACTGAAGGTCGAATATCCTCTGCCCTGAACAACTACGTTTGGTAACCGTGAGAAAATACATCTAACAGTTATGTACGTGCCCCCCAACACACAGAGGGATGCCTCTTTGTCGCCAAAAGTGACCCATATAGATTAAGAAAGCCCCAGTCTTGAAGTTGTAGGCCCCCATCAGAAAATACACCGTGGCGTAAGTTATTTCTACGCCAGACTGCCGATTTACTGGAACGACTAAATGAGAATGCACCTCAAACCACTGTTGAGGGTTTACCGCCGGTTGGTTATGACCATCTCAGATGTCGGACTACTCTTACTGGCAAGCAGCTAATGTATCCACTGGTGTTTTTCACCACTAAGGTTCATGGTGTTTTATCGACCTTCAGAAGACAGAGAGCCCTGTCTGTTGTGAGCGTCGAATAACTGGGGTACTTAAAGAGAGAGTATGCTTTTTGTCATCCAGCTGAGAAGGTCCGTACCATACTCACCATAAAGGTATTTAACTTCCACCCCGATTTAAGTTGTGAAATGACGGGTCATAGTTGTACGAATAATCTCATTCAGATAAGCCACCTGGATTATTGCTCTCAACTGAAGTAAAGTTTATCAAATGACAATGAACGTCTATCCATGTACATAATCAACCAGCTACCTGTCGCAGCATTAAATACACAAGCCTAAATATAAATCCCTTTTTCAAATTCAAGTCATCACTCCGGTTGATGTCGATGTCTTTAGGGCTTACCAATTAACGGTCTCACGACTTACTTTATGAGATAGTTTGCGGGGGCATTGATAAATTACATGATGTAAGTGTGGTCGGAATATCTACACTATCGATGCACGATGTGCTTGAATATTTTTTTGAAACACGTGACCTTATAGGACAAGGGTAAAGTCAAAGGAAGATTTGTATAGTGCACAAAACGCAGATATATTTAATGGGGACTTGGCAGAAGTCGTCTTAATCGGTGCTTACAAATATGACAGTGATAAGATAGAAGGACTAACAGGAGGGATGGATAAAACAATGTGACACCGCCACTTGGTAGAGGATAACTGAGTGTACAGGGAAAACTACAGTGCTTAAAAACATGAAGAAGCACACAGTAGGATCTGAAGATCGTGGCAGTAAAACCGCTGGAGGTTGTGGAGACAAACCATATTTGTGCAAAACTACCGACGAGCAACCGAATGCAAGCGTTCACATGAACCCATCTTTACTTTGATAGACTTTCAGATGTTTCCGGTAAGCAGTCTAACAAATTAGATGTGAACCCGGATAGTTTGCATACAGCATCCACCTAAGTGATTTTGTGAACAAATGCTTCGGTTGGAATACGTGCAACTTACAACCAGCCGAATGCCCAACAGGCAGTAACTGAAAGATGAGACCCAGGTCGGTGACTTGTAATTCTTGATCACGGGGCTCCCAACCAGAGTTAACGAGGTAGTTGTGTTTTTTTCCGAGACGGATTAAATTTGCGTACTATTCAAGGGCGTGCACGACCGAGCATCTACGTGTAGCGACCCGGTCAAAAATGAAATGTGAAGTTAGTGAAATGTTCTCAGGGGATTAGTGAAAACGCTTTTATGAATGACGTGAGTGAAGCTTAACCAATTACAATCCAAAACAATCACTAATAGTCCATCCGTTAGGCGACTGAAGAATTTTGCCATACAGTGTAGTAGGAATTGTCACAGGAGATTTGAGCTAAACACAAAAGCAACACTAGCAAATACCCCGAACATTCATTGGCAGCCACAGCGTGGACAAACGACAGTATGTTTCATTGTGAACAGACGTGACATTTGCGCTTATTGATTAGTAAACATCATGTAGAACAGTAGATGTATGCGCGGTAAGTATGCACATTATAAACAGCTTAGATAATAAAATATATTAGAGACCTACTCAACTTTGGCTATATTTACCACAATTCCTTGTTGGTTGACGCGGATTTTGCGTGGGGGATTGAAAAAGTGTAACGTAGTATCAAACGATAAAAATGAGACATGGGCGACCGTTTCTCGACTAGAGAACCACTTGGGGTGATCATGTTAATACACCTGCAATACAAGTTTGGTCTGTTCTAAACCTTGAGTTGTGCTCAGGCTACTTTGAAGTAAATAGCGATGCTGGAAAGAGAGGCGGCACTCGCAGACCAATGGGTTCAGAACTCTGTCGAGCGTGGCCTTTGATTCTCACTGACAGAAGTTATGAAGAACATAAATGATTTTGGGGGAAAATAATTCGGCATTGAGTGCAGAGAACTGTGCCAATACAAAAATGGGATGAGGTTTATGGAAATCGGCAACTGTGTCGGGGTTCACAAAGAATATTTTACGAAGCCCCACCGAAATCTGTACATTTCAGACGGAAAGTGTTGTGAAGCCTGTGAAGCCTCTGTAACAGGCAGCAAACTTCAGTGAATTTGGCGCCGAAGTTCACAAAGTTATGACGAACCCGTTGTTACTTATTTATTGAAATCCCAGATAAATGCAGCCGAGCCTTGGCAACAGTTGCACAGATTGTTTCAAACTAACTGAAGCTAGTAGAGAAACAATCGGCAAATTACCTGAAATCCAACGAACATATGTCCATCAGGACGTAACCTCAAACTGCGCATTGCTAAAAACGTACACTGGATTGTAAGCTACAATACAACGAGTAATTTCGTGCAAAGTACAACATTACAGTTCGTTACAAACAAATTAATGAAAAATGAGCCGCATGCTATACCCTTATATATCCATCACGCGATCTTTTGGGTTGTTACTTAACCAACAACTCGCACAACATAGATGGGTCGGTGATGTTACTGCAAAGTTTGCGGCAATAAGCGCAAAACCAGTGCTCAGAAATAAATCAGAAAACGAGAACTGTGGGATGATATCGTTTCCTGCACTCACCAGCCACAAGCATACATTCCATAATTCTGATCGATTGCATACGTGAAACGCCAAGTATAAATGAGTAGGCACTCTTGGATTGACACGATAGACTCTCTGCGCTGTTGCAGCATAAGTGGCCAGTTAGCGAGCTCATCTATGTTATGCGAAAGTCATTAGTGTAACGGACAGTTTCTTAATCCATTTCTGGTAGTATTATGCCACTTGTAGATCACAATCACCGATTCTATCGCAAAGGTGGCTGCAAATATCGTGCAGGATCGTAAGGAGGCAGTATAAACGGGACTAAGAGGATGTTGATAGCCTTAGTTCAAGTAAATAAACCATTGCAGATAGCCTTTTGGGCATACCGTCACATCGATTAAATGATACTAGAAAGTGAGTCGAAATTATCGCGTTAAGGTTATTAGAATATCTCGTAACCTTGCCCATTAATATTCGTGCGCATCATTTCTCTGTTGATCATCCAGTGAAGTTGAGCAATAAGCAGTCCACGAATGTAAACAGCTGGTTCCTTGTCCATTAAATCTATGGGGGCATTCAGCAGTAAAAAGGGAATTGCTGAGCAAGATAAAATGATTACGACTGATGTGTTGTGATAGCTGTACAACCCTGTTGTTTTAACATATGAAATAATGTAAGTAGTACATGAAGAAAATGGTCGAATGTTGCCGTATAGTGTCAAGTCCCAATAAGAAAGTAATATCGTAACCGCAGATTTCGGCAGACTTGCTCCGAAACAACTTTGAAATGGTCTCCCAAACATGAAGAAGAAGGAATTCAAGTATCCGATCGTCCACTGCCTCGCGAACTGTACCCCCGACGAGGACTGCCGCAAACACCTCCTCCCGTAGAAACTCGACCTCGAGATGGGGTGTTTGCGTGACCCCTACGCGGGCCTGAATTCTGCGGATAATCGGAAGAGTAAGGATCATCATTGTAGTCTGCACTCCTGAAGTTTTGGTGTCCGCCTCTGAAAATAAACCACAAAATCAATTTAATATAACAACCGTATAGACATGGATAATGGGGTATGAGATAACCGTAGCAGTAACGAAGTCGAAACCCAAACACACAGCATCAGCTATTTCGAATTTCGAGCAATCTAATCTCAACCAGTTAGTATGAAGCAGTATATCACATTCAAACAAATGCCTCCTTTACGTTCAACATTAGGGAAGATGCACGAGCTTAATATCATAAGTCAACACAACATAGAATAAGATAGAAAGATTATTAACGTTTGCCAACATACCTGTAACCACCCCTGAAATAACCCGAATGACTTTCAGAACTGCCTCGCCCACGCCAGCCACGTCCGCCTTGAGATCGTATGCTTGGCTCTGAATCAGGCTCTACACTGGATCCTACATCTCCAGCGACATTACCGGCCAACGAACTACTATCGAAATCCCGTCGTCCGCGAATCGACTTTGATTTTTGGGGACGGTCGCTGCCACCAGATTGTGAACGAGTGGGATAGTATGTGGCACGTCTCCCGCGATATCCAGAATCACGAGTCTGAGCACCTAGATCCAAATGGGTAGCATCCTGCGGGGACTCCGATCGTCTCGGTTCATTTGACCGAAACTTGAAGCTGGGTGGGTTATCGTCCGCAGCAGCTCGTGTGCGGTTGGGTGCCTGAGGAGGTGCATCACGATCAGATTCATATTTGGGAACATCAGCTTCTAGAGTTGTCGGCGTGGAGGGTTTCGACGTATTCGAACTTGTTGGAGGAGTAGGTTTGTTTGAAAACGAACTGTCCGTATTTTCTGCATCACCCTTGATCTTCGACGAATTAGCACTCCAAACGGACTGGCGATCAAGACCAAATGCAGACATTGATCCATTAGAGGGGTGCGCTGAAATCAAAAACAGACATTTACATAAATATATCTAAGCAGCAACAGATTGGCAGATAATCAACAGTTAGCATCCAACCAAAAGCACTACCGTCTAACAACCACGACGTAAAGTCACAAAACTGTTAATAAGTGTTTGGTCACATCCACGTCAGAATTAGTCTATTACAGCGACTGAAATCAAGAAACGCCTGCACATACATATCATGATACACTGCAAACCATTCGTAACTCCATTCACATAAAATATGTCGTGTGAATTTGAAGAAGAATTATGTGAGTATAACAGTCGATTATCCAATTTCTCGAAAGCAAAAATAGGGGAGGTCTCTCAACAATACGACCAATGCAGAGAACACGAATAAAAAAAGGATTAAGGAGATTTCAAAAAATGGCAGCGGGTAAGTGCACTTTGTATAATCATGGATAGGAACAACATTAACTGTTTTCATCTATCTAACTAATATAAGGGGATAAAAAGACGTTGACTCGGAAGCAAAGTAAATCGGAGGGATCTAACCACTAACTTCACCACTTACGTCTAAGCCCAAGCACTCAATAGGTTGCAGACATTCAACCGAGTTGTAAGCGAAAGTACGAGATGGGTTTAAATTGACTAAGAAACCAAACATAACCCTCAGGATAGACTAGACTAAGGGGGAACAAATAAAAAGTAGCGTACAGCAATGACCCACATTCCTGAGAAGGATACAAGGTTCATGGAACGGTCTGCAACCGTCGAGTGACAGGAACAAAGAACATATAACCAAGCTGGCGTAGGTCGGTCCAATGGATTCATTGTCTCTTCGAAGGCAGTTACTGGTAGGTACGTTGATGACCTGCCAGTATTTTAGGCGACAGCAACAAACGAGCAGAAGGGTACGGATTTGAGATCCGGTAACCTTGAATACTTTCATCAAGATACTGGCAATAAGTGGGCATCCAATACTAATGACACCACGGTATAGGATAGTAAACACCGTGAACGGTGATAACTAAGACATGTGACCGACTACAGCGCAGCAGTTGCTGATAACAACCTCAGGACACTCTAGGGGAGATCTTCGCTAATCTGGCGTCAAGTAGGCATCTCACCAAAGTTCAAGAACTGCGTATGTGGAACAAGTAGAGCGGAGGAGGTAAACAGTCAGCCGCCGACGTGTATATTCAATCGTCTGTATGGAATAGCAACAACAAGTAACCAATGAGGAAGTTAAGAAACAGACATTTGGTAGTGAAGACCAAGTGAGTTCTTTCCGACGATGTACAGATTGATTGGTTTGTATTCGAAGAACTGCTATAAGTATCACCACAAGAGACAGCAACACTGTGCTAGCTCGTGATGATGCTTAACTATGAAGAGAAGGACAAGCCCTAACTAGGAGGCTAAAGAAAGAAAAGGGATGAAACCTAATTATTAGGAACCGTTGAATCTAAACCCAAACATCCAACGTATACCTACACCTCGCAAGCTAACCAAGTAGTCATAAATGGGAACAAGACAATATCCGCGAGGTGGTTTATTTGCACTTATAGTTACCTTGTTTCACTCACTGCAATCACTCCACATAAGAATCAAATAACGACAGCATTCACGCCAAATAGATGCCATCTCTCGTAACGTTCTCTGTATGTCACGAGAGTCTCAACTTGTGAGACGAATTCGATCGATCGTAGCTAACCCTCTGCTAACTGACTTAACTTCCCCACACCAAATCATAATTTGCCCATCTTGCAAGTTATACCGGTCGGCGGCGTTATCCATGAAAGGTGTCTGGCGTGGAAAACAATTGACCGACCTCAGTGTGTAGACCAAACGCCTAAGTATACGCATCTTTGAAGATTTAAAAAGTGGGCCTGTTTGACTCACGCTATCCAACCTTACTGTCGACTGTCCGTTGGTGGTATCGGATGCAAGCGACTGAACGTCGACATCGATGGGTGGCAACTTGAAGTCGTTTTATAGGTATCATCCTTGTGTGAATTGCCAGGAATATCCCGTCTAGTATCTAACAACTATATACACCTCACAAGGTCCGGTGAGTGTTGGACGCGCAACAGTCTTCTCATTAACAGACCAAACTTGTCACCAAAAGGAAACTCGGAAGCATCAAACTGAACGATCTGAGCGTCCAGATTCCCGGCCAAGTCACTGTATGAGAACTATGTGTCGACCTAAGGAGGTTAGCTAAATTCAGGTAAAAGGTATCTCCGGCAATGCTGTTCTGCAATCAGCGGGAGAATATACAGGTGACGAAAAGATCTTCCTGATGTTTGTCTTAATAAAACTCGCAGCAGATAACAGCACAACCAACAATGCAGTTCCGGCCGATAGTGGCAGCTATACCCACCGGACAAATACATCCAGCGGCAAGGAAACAGTACCGTCAGTTAAACATGTCGTCTACTGTACAGAAATCCAGTATCCGAAACGCAACATAAATCGATAGCAAATGAGGTGATCACACATATGGATGTGGTCTCTTAACCTCTGTTTCAGAGTGCGGACGTTGAATGCATCCATATTACATCGTCTTCTAAGATAATACACGAAAGAACGAGAACCAGACGCCGGGCCGCAAGGGATGAGACATCAATACATCATTACTATGCTCAACTATGTCAGTTGTAAGATCTACAGGGAAATTACTACATAAAGGCTTAGAGGACTAAGTTGAAAGGGAGAGTGTCGGACAAATAACTGCGTGTACAGTTTCGCCCTTCTAACCTGTCAGGTGTCACAGATACAGCGATCCAGTTAAACATGTGAGATGGTTGATACAGCAGAGAATCAATAGTAGTGCGAAACACAACCGTTATACGTGGGTCCTAGGCACTGCCAAGACTCCCGGATCTAGAGAGAAAAGCGACTGAGATCAAAGCCTTTAGTTCGAAAGGCCGTAAGAGAAGGTAGCGGATGGCTGGCAGTGGATAAGTACCAATGCCGTTTGTCCAAAATGAGCAGCCAGTCTTCATTCAAATGTCAGTCTAAGAGACTAGCAGACTGTAGTAGGTCAGTTCTCTACTTACTTGCCTGTCTAGTAAAAGTGATTCCGTCGGCATGACCGACATACAGTACATACTAGCCTATTAGGTCATCGCGTCAACATTCAGTCTCCTTTAATAAGAATATTAACCAATCGTTTGCTATACAGAACATCATTTATCGACGGTCTACGCCTTTGGTGAAAGGGTTAAGGGGATAAATGATAGTGTGGCAAAGAGAACTGAAGGTAGGTACCAACGGATTAACACATAGGTCAATATCGTCTCTCAGAGTGTGACCCTCGTAACTCGCAGCATTCGTGGCCGGTGATGCCAGGATAAATGGAGTTAATTTAAGCCAATGTGCGTAATGTTGACATCATTTGGCCGATTTATCCATGTGACAAGTGCAAGTGATGAAATGAGACTGAGTAAATCGCAAGAGGTTGTCCCATGTAGGCCTTCTAACAAGTGCAACTCGGCTGTTTATATGTAATGTATCGGCACGCTGAGATTGAATAGGCGGGTTCATAGAACTTTATAAATGAGGATCTAGACGCTATGTTTTCGACCGTTGAACAAGGGCTTACTTTTTCCTTTCCCATATGAGCGTATGACAGTTAAGTACCAGCGTCAATCATTGATGAACTGCCATTCATGAGCATAGCGATCAGAAAACTCTTTAAATGACAACAACTTAATGACACTACATTACTCCAAACAGGTTGCTGGTCACATCCAGAACGATCTCAATCCAACGATAATTCATTTCTCAAACACCGTAGTCGATAGATACCATTCATCAACAATGGCAGCACCACTCTAATAATTAACGCCCATGTTACACTACCGCCGCGCTATTCTTTAAAGACGTGTACCGGGGCGTTGTCTTTCTGAGGTATGACAACCTCCAGATTTTAGATGTACATAAGAACGGAAGACAGTGAAGCACACTTTCCACATTTTTTCGTGAGTTCCATCTACTGAGTCACTTCCACAAGATAGTCGACATACCGTCAACCTGGTTGGGGAATTTGCTACTATTCACACCAGTATTTAAAACACATCTTTCCACATGGTAGTGTATCACAGTAAACGGCGAACCTATATCCACAATGTTGTTGGCTCTTTTCTTTTTCTTTTTTGACACTCCATTGTTTCATGTCTTCGTTTTTTCTCTATGCATGTCCTTGTTTACTGCTCGGCTTCTTCGTCAAGAACAACAGCAACCCGAGCCAAAATGTCTACGGGTACGACTCAAAACTGAAAATAATAACCAGTATGATGATGACGAGTATATATCACCTAGTGCCCACGATCACTCGGCTCCACACTCAAACAGACTTGAAACCAAGTTGATAAACTTGTCTTACAATTAGATAAATAGTAAAAAGTAGTGCCTAACTTCTATACAAGCATGAGAGAGAGAGGCCTGGCTAATAAGTAAGTAACAGGAAGAATGGGAGTCGACTTTTATAATCCGTATGTCTAAACGCGCACAATGAAAACCAAAGTGACTGGGTGATAGGTAAGATAACTTCTACAAAACCGATGGTTTTCATTGCCTCCACATCATTGGTTGTTCCAACTTCCTACACAATGCAGTCACGCAATAGTAACATTCACATTGCGAAACTCGATAAACAGGCGTCAAATCTGACATCTTCGACTAGGGCTTCGGCGATTAACAAGACCATTAAACCCAGAAAATGAACACCACCTATAGTGCTTAACGTACAAGGGGCTGCTTCTATTTCACTTTAAAAAGTCGTCCGTTGACATTATCATTCATCTCACGTAAGTGATCTACAACGCGGTGGTGTTAACCACAAGCTGCTATTGTTGAAAACAGTCCAGCCATCGGAACTTATGAACTTACGAGATTAGCTGAATGCATTTATTTGATCTCCAAGGTCATCCCTGCCTATCCACTGGTGCTGTTCAACATATGCGATTAAACAACGACAAACTAATTCGAATAAATATGAACTTCCTATTTCTTCGGGGTCAAAGTTCGTCGTCGTAAAATAAGACTGTTCTAACCGTAGTCCTGTAGATGTTACCCTTAACAGCAGTGCGAAGGGTGACTAAAACTGGGGGGAAATGTTTCATCCTCAAGAATCCGAACCATACTTTAGCATCTCACAAGCCAACCATACAGCTCTTAAAGTAATGGAGAAGATCAACCTCCAGAATTTCATTAGCTAGTCTGGTACTGTCACCATGCGCTATGAAGCGCTGAAGCGCATCCGAGAAACGTACACAGTGGAGAATGTTAAACAACATCTGCGTCCAACGCGGATAGTCGTACAACTTACTGTCGTCGCTAGTACAGTATAGGTCGATCGGTAAGAAGCTAATGCTTGAATTCTGAATGCCACAGACAATGCTCAATCAGTAAACCTATGAATAAAGTGAACAAAAACGGAGAAAGCAGACAACTCAGACGAACATTAATTTTACTGTGAAATGTGCTCGGCAGTTTCTTACAAATCCCGGCTTGAGCTGAGGTATGAGTGCAGAATATAGATATTGTGTTTACACACTAGATCGACACATCCAAGCATGCAGGAGGCTCCAAGAGATAACAGATCCTCAAAATTAGGCGCACCTTCGAAGTTCATGAGGTTTGGATTAACGGACAAAGCGACGTGCTGTCTTGTGGTATTTCACTAAATCCACGTATACTTCAGTAAGCATTGGTCACAGGCGGATAACTTTTACGACGTGCAACACACTTCTCAGTGGAAGTATATGAAAGTGGCACAGCGGACCTAAAACTGTTCTATTAGACCGCTTCTTGAGACATTGGAAACTCAAAGTTGGCATTGTCCGACAAACGTAAGTAACACCACAGAGTCAAGAAAGCATCGGATATAAAGAGCCGCCCATATCTCTGTCAAATGTCAGTCAAGCAGGACAAAAACAAGCGAACTGCAACCACATACAGAAGTAATGAATAGAACAGCCAATAGTCGAACGAGTCAACCTTATAATGAAGAGAACAACGGCATTAATACGAACGGTCTTTCAGGAAGAAGGATAACTAACAAAGGAGTGACGTAACAACATAGTGAAAACATACTTAAGGTGTTCAAACGAAATAACAATGATGGTATCCGATGTCAACAAAGAAGCTAGGGAAATGGTAAAAGACATGTAACTCCATATATTGTTAGGGACAGCTTACTTTTCTTTCTTATAGCAGGAAATTCCTCCATATCAAAACTGGGTTTAGGCCTCGAATCTTCAGAGGACTTTACATCGGCGCCGGTAGTCTCGTCATTTATTTTTCCGTGAGGGGTTCCAGAATGTGCTGCAGCCGAACCTCGTTTCACATCGCGTCGATTACTTGCTGGTGGGGTTCGAATCTGTTGTTCACCACGAGGTTCCTTTCGAGGATTGCCAAATCTTTTGAATTTCTTTTTGTGATGAGCAACCTCTTCGTCTTTTCGTTTTTTCTCCAAATAGGCCAGTAGAGGCGTTACCTCGTGAGACTGACGATTGCGTAATCAAAGAAGCAAAAGGTTACAAAGTCACCTGAACAACCAGGGATCACAACTATCATTATAAGTGTGTACAGCTAAGTATACACTCTAGGCCTTGAGCAACACCTGTGAGTAGTATGTCGCAAGATGTCGCTGATGTTCACAGTGGCGACAAACAAATAAACAAACACAAACGTGTGAACACAAAGAAACAGGAAAAATTCGCAGATAGAAAACTCAACAGACAGACTCGCTATTGACTGTGATATTGCCACATTACGGAACACTACCAATCAGTAGTGTGGATTGTCCCGTGCTTCCTGACTTGGGAGACAGTATCTCCTGACCACGACCAACGGTATCATCTGAATTCTTAAACTGTCAGCAGAAGCGGTCAATAATGCATAGTCGGGCAAAAATCCGATCGGGAGGGGGGTGTAAGTAGCACGAAACCGAAAGTGGTTCTCTTTGACACTATTCACTGGGAAGGATCATCACCCTAGAAGGGTTAACCTCTGTATCTAATCACGTACCGAAGTTATGGTACCGATTCGGTTGGATTTCTCCCTACAGAGGTCAAGACGTTCATCAGGACCAGTTACTACTCAGAACGTAGTGTCCAATTTAGATGATACAGTTTAACTCTAATGGACTATACAGCGGCGGGGGTCACGAGCCACTGCCATTGATCCGTATGGCTAAAGCCAATTAAATCAAGGTTAGACACTAGGCTCAGTCATTTCCTTCAGAAATAATCAAACTTATTAGACCTCTAGACAGGCTGAGCATACACGTACATGTAACTAGATCATAAAGGAAACAGACATAACAGGAGATACACAGTCACTCACCTTATTCAAGCATTACAAGCATACAGCACACGGAAGCCGACATACAAAACAGGGTTATCACGACTGAATTGCTAGATCTTTTTTCTTTTAAGTGGCGTTTTCAATTGAAGAACAGGGCGCAACAAGCCAAATATCAGGGTTTGGTATCAGCAAGATAGCAGTATGAAATGAATGAAGGAGAGGAGACGAAACTGAAACGTCGTGCAGCAGAGATGGTGCAACCATAAGAATGTTAAATGAACAGAAGCCCAACGAATTCTATAAACGAGTAGGAGCAGTTCCTTAAGACGTATGCAAAAATTGTCTCGTTTCTCGAGAAGTGTAAAGATAAACAATCAGAAAGATTGTATCGCAGCCGGGCCATAGCATTCATTGTTAGTAATGGTAAACATTTTAAATTCCAGAGACTCAATGACATCAGTCTACGGCTGTTAATGGAATAAGCAATCGAAGCTTGGAAGTATGCCATGAGTGAAAGTTCCAAATTACGAATATCACACAATATGAAGAAAACGACATTTTCAATTACAAGGAAACTGGCTTAATTCGTTGTTCTCCAAAAATGAAATCTCGCGCTTGAAAGACAACGGGGCAACAAGAGAAGTGTCAAAGCAACAGCTAACTGCACTGTTGACCCACAACACCATTGTAAAATAGCCACCTTTATTGATAATAGGGGAAAGGCAGAACCCGAGATGATTGAAGAAGATAAAGGAAGGTCCTAATGTAATCCACAAATGTACGGATGACGTGCAAGTTACTTGAAGAATGGCAGTGACCAACGACGAACAAGACGTTTTCATAAGAACGCAAGGCTGCATCATTTGCAGCTGATGTTGAGCCACATCATAATGATCTTTTTGTAGCCAAGTGGAACTTCTCAGCTACTTCCGTTAAACGTTTCAATTACATAGGCGGAAAAACTGTCCGATCGCAGGTGGTCTCTGGAACACTCAACAAAGTTGATGGACACCGCTGCATCGTTTATCGGAACATGTAAACAGGTAATTTGTGTGCACATACCAACGTATGCTACGCCGGTCCACAGTGTTTATGGACTACAGCAACGGGTAACGACGATTCCAGAATACAGTATTGAAACCCAGTTCAAAAGTGCTTTCGGATAGACGTGCACATGTTTTATATCGTTTCAGCCGAACTGATAGTCACAGAGCCCAAAAAAACATAATCGGTGCATCAATAACAGTGGAATGGTGACGACTACAGAATAGATTCAGACCCAAGTCGGAATAGATAGCTAAATGATTCAGTACAGAAAGTGTCGAAACAATTTTTTTTACTGTAACGATGAGCCCATCATGAATAACAGATGACAAAAGCTCACAGTTCGTGTAGTGATTTCCGCAGTTTTGCAGAAACATAATAAGACACATGCAAGCGTACCATTCAGCCACGTCTATCGCTTGACAAACGACAGTCAAATGGAACCCTTGGTTCTAACTTGCAGAAACTGTGTAGTGGCGGCAAAAACGCTGGTTGATTTGGAACGATATTCACAATCCAAGGTAGATAAATCATGACCCTGAATCCAACTGGATTTTAGAAGCCCATCAGACGGACTTTTGTACCTATTAGCAGTCGATGTATATAAAAACCAGCCAGATTTCCCTCATATGCGAATAACCACTACATCTGCAACTATTTCTAATCTCTGCAGATGATTCTCTCAATCTGACTTCCTGGAGATTTTGGTGATCAAAAACGGGCAACAGTTCATTTCCTTTAAGATTCTAGAGGTTTGTGTCAACAGTGGTTACCCACATGTTTACACGCGTTTATCAACCACAGTCTAACGGGAAAAGGGATGTTCGTGAACAAACTTGAGAGGGTTTGACAGAACTTGAGGGGATAAGAGACAGTAGAAGAAACGATGTCGTCTATCGTGCCAACTATTCAACAGGAAACCTAGTAACATCAGAAGGGCAGTCGCCGATCAAAGTTAAAACATTCCTGATTCGACGATGAAATCTCCCTTACTGCAATACGGCCAAAGATACTGCCACTTGAGAGGAATAGGCCGAAGGAGTTGTAGTTTAACGGCAACCATGGTGTACAACCTAGCTACTTCAAACCTGGAGATTCATTTTAGGTGCACAGCATGCAACAAACCGGAGGAGTTTGATTATGAAAAACACTGTCAATTGCGAGGGTAACGTGGTTCACCGTGTTTGAGTTGGAACCATCTTTCGGAGACGTCACGAAAATCACTTAAAATGACAAAGTGACGAGAACCAACAGTACTAATAATCAAACCACCATCTATCGATTTGCATATAATCTGATACATTGTCATTAACATTCACGTACTCAGATTGAGATAAATCACTCAAACTCACACCTTATATACGTGTGCTAAACCTTGCGAGCCTATTAATGTGTGCCACCCAACCGGCCGTTCACGTACCAACTCCAGATGGTCTACTTATGATATCTGACTGACATTTTCAATTCATTAAAAAGAGAAGCTGTGGGCAGGCTTCCATTGTCCCAGGAGGCCTGTGTGTTTCTGTCCAATTACCTGCTTGCTTGTTTGTTCTACTAGCCACTGACAACCCAGCTACAATGAATCAAAAAGTTTCTGCTTTCTCATCTTCAGACTGAGCATACCTGATGATGATGACTACAAGTCGGATGGGTCATTTGATATTGCAATTCAAGCGACTTTTCTCTGGCGAATGAGTGGGAATGAGTAACGGCAGATTTCACAATAAGGGGTAAGTAACAGATCTAGTGTGAGCAATCCATCCGAAAATGATAGTGATCATCAGCTATGGCCATATACACTGGTGACAGCTGAGTCAAACCAGATGCCTTATAAACGACTAACTTAGATGACTGAGAGTAGGGCCAAAATAAAAAAGATGGCATAATTACCAGATCTAAGAAAGAAAGCATACACGTGTCAAGAACGGCGTGATCATCACTGGCTTAGAGGAACGAAATGAAAACTAAACATTAAAAAAGGAACATGTTAAAAGTAAAATCAAGCGAAGATATTTTTGTGAGTAACACAAGACGTTACAGAACAAAAACAAACATACCTTATCAGAAGCAGAAGCTCGAGCTTGAATCTCTTCTAAGGTTGCTTCCCATGGTGTTTTTTTTGTATTGGTTTCGTTGGGTTCTGCATTATTTACACTCGGCTGCAAGGTTTTAAGAAAGCTAATAAAATCTGGATCTTCATGTAGGGTTCCTTGTTTCTTGTCAACTTGTTCTGTTTTCTTACTGTCCTTTAGATTTGTTGGAACTTGATAAACAGCAAACTCAACCAACGCAAGCGACTCATTTCCCTTTAACAAAAAAAAGCTGTTTACAAAGAAGATGTACTCACTTCAGAGTCAACAAACACATAATTATCAAACCGTTCTTTAAACGCAAATAGCGCATCCAAGTCTTGGAAAGTTATGTATGCTCGACACATGCCCAAATTACCCAGCGTGGGGTCTGGGGTGCAAAAACGAAAATAGCTATGAGGAGGTAAGGGATCCACAATTTGAAGGAAATCTGCCTCCTGTAACTTAGGAGGTAGTCGACGAATGATCACTTTGGTAGGAAAATTCTTCATTGCGTTCTGTGAAAAAATGATTTAACACATTGGGATTGTTCAGGAGTGCGTCACTGTAAGCACAAATCCAAATCAACGTGGCCTCCACAATGACGTGAAAAACTGACAATAAAAAATCACGCTGGACGGTAGACGGTTTATCAGGGGGTTACAACTTCAGTTAACCAATCAATTACCCAATAAATCAGTCATCTTCAGCTTTGAGCCGCACGTATGGGTATAATGATTTAGACTGCCGCTGGTCACGACAATGGTCCACGAAGTTTCGAAGCAATAAATAGACAAGTGTATAACGAAGAAAGAGGAAAAAGAATAAGCGAACGAAAACAACTAGCTTTCACGGAGAAGATGGCAACGAACCTGTGGATACGAGCTCGCCACTGACTGCGACGCAATACCATGGCGAACAGTGTTTCCAACGAGCGGTGTAAATGATCGCAAACTTCCCCACCAGATAGATGCCACATACAAGCCTTGCTCGACGGAACTGTTTAAAGTGCATAGTATGCAGACTAGCCGCATTATTAAATCAATTTAGTGTTGTCTGCATGTACTCTGCAGAAATATGTAAGGCAATGTTGTCTGCATGCTCAATATCAATCATTTTACTACTTGGTGGAAGTTCATTCTCCTACTCGCAACCGGTGAATACTACTTCCAGATTATCGCCCATCACGAAGTTAAAAAAAGAAGTGGAAATCGAACACCACCTGTCGAACGCCACTCGATGCGGTTGCAAATTCGCACCAAGAAAGATCACCAAACAAAGACATGGAAGCCGAAATGATAAGTTTCTTCGAACGTTGTATGTACCAGTCTTCGCCCGTTTTCAAGTTGTGTTAATAATGCTGAAGCAGTGACTGTCCATGTATTATGAGTATCGCTTTGTATTAAGTCACTGACCTTGCATTCATTATTTCAGCAGATGACTGAAGACTAGCTACCGAGCTTCCACCTTTCGTACTCATATTTGTGCGTACCGATCTATCGGTCTTAACAACGTACTCTTCTGGGAGACAATCATGTCGGGACAGATTCTTCCCGAAAGAGCACTGTGACACTGAGGGTTCCTTAAAAAATGCCGGCGAAAGAGGCCATATTCACTTTAGTCATTAATAAACGGTGACTATGAGTGTGGCCGAAGAGAACTGTAGCGCGGGTCGTCACTCACTGCACTAACGAAGTGGAATATCTCAGAAGGAATAGAACGTTATTAAAAAGGTTAAGAATTAATAAAAGAGGACTAAACAGATGAAACAGAAGTGATATGAATGCAGACACGCCACTGACTGCGGAACGTTTCGGATAACGTTCCTAGCCAGCAGTTTGAGTGATCACGAGGACCCCATCCAGGCAGACGACACCTACCCACTTTGCACAATGAGGCAGTCAGGGTCTTCATATTTGGAGACCACGTTGTTGCTTGACCACCACGCAGTTTCACTGAATTGTTGATGGTCTCAGTATATAATGCCCGGTACGGCAAACGCTCAGCTGGCATACGGAGTGCGCGACCTAACCATCGCAGGCTGTGTAACGTGAGTAGTTCACCAATTGATCGCTCACCTTGAGCATTCCGGAATACATGCCTGCGAACTGACACATTGCTCACGCGATCAGTCCACTTAATGTGGGCTATTTGGCGGAGACAACGATAGTCAAATCCAGCAAGTCCGACCACATCTTCGTCGTCAACAGGCCACGTTTTCGAGCCACGGAGCAAAACAGAACATACACAAGCATTAAATACTCTTCCTTTCAGCGACAACCTAACGTCTTTTCGACACCAAAGATGACACAGCTTGGTAAATGCAACACGTGCCTTTGTCGTATTCGGTGATATTCCAGCAACAGTATTACAAGCTAACGAGTTGGTACTGTCCAATTACGTAAAAACCGTTCAGTCTCAGACGGACTGTATGTACTGAAGAACGCAGAATTGAGATAATCACAGTCTTGAAGTAGCCCTTTTCGCCTTAAAGAGAACCGCATTCCATACAGACCAGCCTGGTAATTCGCCAGGCTGCTACCTTGAGGAGGTGGTCGGTATTGTGTGCTGTTTTGAGCCGGGGGGGGCTATTCTGACTAGGACTCCGGTCCTTCCAGACACAACTTTGTCAGACAGGCCAAAGGGTACCAGTCAGACGAAAAGCAGTTACACTCACAGGGTTGTATGTCGCAAAACTGACCGCGTAGAAGTGCTTAGGTAGTGAGGCACGACCCTATGGGCACACAGCAGAACTATTTTTATAGTTGCAGCACTGCTGTCTTCCGTAGCAGGTAGAAGGGGGTTAGAAAAGATATCCTCAAACAAAGAGCACTCCGACCGTCCAACGGTTGACCATGACCACCGGTGTATTATTCAATACGGTCGAAAAACACTTGTTATCTCTCAAAGGCCTGATGTAGCTTCGAGTACATCCACTGCGCGCAGCAGTGCTCAGAGTGAGACATCAATGTTTTATTCACTGCGCCCTCGGGCTAGACAAGCCCCTCACTGCCATGTGGGTCGGACTATTGAGTCAATGGCTTCGGGTGGAGTCCTCCAAGAAAATCCTGTTGCCTGATGTCTCGCAGGTCAGACTTTTGAGTTAGAGACTCGAGGTGGGGTCCCTCAAGTCAACCCTCTTCTGCGGTATAAACGACCGGGAAGTATCAGAAGTTATCGTTCTTCTGACAGTGACATTCCTAACCCAACAAGACTTTCTCCTGTTGTTTTACCCCCCCATTTCTTCTGCCGTCCATGACGAACACATGCATTATATACTCTTCCTTCCAGCGACAGCCTAACGTCTTTTCGACACCCAAGATGACACAGCTTGGCAAATGCAACCTGTGCCTTTACCGTCCTCGCTGATATCTCATCAGCAATGTTACCACCTGACGAGATAGTGCTACCCAACTATGTGAAACTGTTCATGGTCTGAAGCGGATTACCTGCAATAAAGGAGCAGAATTACCCCAGTCTTTAGGCAACACTTTGCACTTTGAAGATGCGAAGCGCATTCCATACAAACCAGCCTGGTCACTCACCTTCTTCATCATGGTCTGCATGTCTTCGGTAGAGGGGTTACGTAAGACAAGGTCGTCCGCATACTCCAGGTAGGTTAGCCGAGCGCCACGATGAAGCTAAAGGCCAACGTCACTGGGGTCCCCAAGCGCCCTTCCCAGAATGTCGTCCATGACAAAATTGAGCAGGACGGGGGAAATTGGACATCCTTGACGAACACCACCAGAAGTGATGAACGCGCGAAACAGTTGTCCATAAACTCTCACCCTGCTTGCAGAGTGAGTATACAGTGATCTCAACATATTCACGTATTTCCCTGGCACTCCCTTGCGAAGAAGACAGTTACGTGGAACTTTACGAGCAACTGAATTGAGTGCAACATTCCTGTTACGGACGCGTTCCCGTTGTTGCAGATAATCGATGTACTTTTGTCCTAACGCCTGCTTATTGGTCCTACCAGCCGTTTGTGGTCTGGTTAAATTGGATCAATAGGTCGCTGCTTTCTGATTGGTTGTTTGTCAGACTGGTCATG